>CAXAMN010021258.1:0-55880 GCA_963970005.1 Durusdinium trenchii | reverse complement strand
AGGAAGCTACTAGGAACAGGTGCCTTACTAGTAGTAACAATAAGCTACTAGGAACAAAACAGGACGGATATCACTTTCCCAGACCCTATGGTGTGTGCCATGATGGGGCTTCAGACTCGCCATGCGCAAGATATGGCTTTCCCGGTGACTTGAACAAGTTGAAAGACTCAAATGACCTAAGGAGCTTGATCATGGAATGATGCAGAGAGCACACACACTGCATTTATGTGAATATAACAGTATGTATATTGCATACTGCATATATACGTATACATAATATAGACACGAGATCTATATTACACATTTTTTGCTGCATTCCTGTGTGCATTTTCAGGAGAGTCGTTGTGCATGAACATGAACGTACATGAACCTTTTTTCTTCAAAGAGCTCCTAGCACAGCTGCATGCCCAACTAGAAGACACGCACAAATCAAGGGATTGACGATGATCGATGATTTGAATCATGTTTGTGAGCCTTCCTTAAAAGCTACTAGGAACAAGTGCATCGCTTCTAGTAACAAGTGCCACGCTACTAGTAACAGGTGCCTTACTAGTATTAACAAGAAGCTATTAATTCCGGTTGGATTCCCATTGGTCTTGGCAGCGTCTCCGCATCGGACTCAACTCGGTTTGGCGTCTCTCAGGTCATGCCCCGTCCGCCGGATGAAACACGGAAATAGCAGGGACAGGGACAGTCATTCGTACATTCACTATACGGTCACTCTCTCTCTATATATATATATACAATTATATACATATGAGGTGTTCAATATAGTGCAAGAGCCACAAAAGAGTACTATCGCAGGAAAGCACTTAGTAACTCCCAACGAGAGACACTGCTGTGCATGTTCTCAGTACTCCTTTTCTCAGACCACCGGCCGTTTCCTCCCAGTACGGCCAACAACACCAATTACACCCATTTCAGACCCCCCCACGACAGACATTCGTGGGTGGTTTCCTAGTCTTCAAGCGTCGTCGCCATCAGGACGTGGGCGCTTGCTGGGTGAAGACTCTCTCCGCCATCCCAGGCGTCACCAAGGACCGCCGGATGGCACGCCGCCGATGGCTGGCGCGCCGGTTCTACGCGCGGTCTCCGTGAGCAACGCGCGGCCGAGACCCGCGGGCGGGCGATGAGAGGGGAAGGATGGCATTGGTGCGAAGATCCGGGTTTCACTCGAAGACAACATTCCAAGAGCATGAAACCAAGGATGTCATTCCAAGAGCATGACTGCGAGACGTATTTGCGAAAGGATGGCATGACACTTTGTGGAACTGCACAAATAGGCTGTGAACTCCACTTCCATGTTATTTGTTTCCAGCTAGACGCACATTTGGAACCCGGATGGATTCAAAAAGTTTTCGGTTGTACCCAAAGTCAATCTACAAAACCAATGTATATAACATATATATATATTGAAATATGGGTGCCATCCAGGTTGTGACTGATGCCCCTTTGTGTTCCACTACGCAGCTTCGTCATCCAAGCCCACGGCAGATGGGTTGTAAGGCCTCATGACTCCAGGCTTTTTTTTTAAAATAGTTTCACCATGTTTCAACATGCTGCACATTAAACATTGAATGAATTCAATATCCCAAGTGGATGGAACATACTTCAATATGGACACCAATATCACCATTAAATTACACATCCAACAAACATTTCTTTGTGGCGTTCACCTTCGTTGATTTCGATGTGTTCAGGAGGAGGTGCTCCAACGACTGCAGATGACAGCTGGACAGGTGTCTTTCCAATGAGTAAATACACTACCCCATACACTCCATGGGACGTATATGCCGCCCCATGGACCCCCCTGGCACCACCCCTGGCCTGATCGGCAGTCCTATGGCAATCCCATGGAGTACCCATCCCTATGCCCAACAAACATGGTTACATGGATGACACCACCTGTTTGTAGAGGAACATGGTATTCCAGGAGGCCAGGACGTCCACTTATATGATTGATCTTGACGATCTGCGTTCCGGGATATTCAGAAAGTGGGTTTCAGGCAATAGGGATAGAGTTTGGGGGGCGAAAGAAGCAATTTCAATCTGACATATTAAAACATGTGAGTGTCAGGCTCAGGGATGTTGCTACCGCCTTGGCCTTTGCCTACTGGTAGCCGAAGTATAGGTATCATCCGATCCCGCTTAGCCGCTGTGCATCCTCCCAAGATGAAGTTCGTTGAAGATCCGCAGGAGATAAATTTGTTCTTTCGACCAACATCTTTTGTATGTTGTGGTTTGTCTCAAAACATGGAACCTTCACAACTCGAATTGGTGAGCACAAAATCTTAGTCGAAACCCTCCCAAGAGGGTTCCAATCTGGAATCCATAGACATATAATTATAATAGTCATTTATCCATACCTTTTTTTCACAACTTCCAGGTTGGTCTGGCTTTCCCGCATAAACTACTTGAGCCTTACATACTTATACCCTCCAAGCCATGACTCCGTCCAAACACCTCCAAGCACCCGATCTCCACGAGGTCCGAGGGCTTCGGCCTTTGCCGCTGAGTGCAGCTTTGCTTCGCTTGGCCAACTTGCCCGAGCAGCTGATCTTCGATCTGCGCCACGTGGCTGAAGAACCATGAAAGCTCGTGGATGGCGAGCACGATGTTTCGGGGTTTCCAGCGTCCGGCAGAGCAAGGGCCGTTGAAAGGGATGTATTTTTGGTCGTCCCAAATGGCTTCTGGGACAGGATGGAGAGGTCATATTCTTTTTCACGAAGAGGGTTCATGCACCAGTGAGTTGACATGTTCTTTAGCTGCAAGCCGGGAGGGCATAGTTTTTCTCATGTTGAGACACCTAAGTCGACGGAAAAACACCTTGACAGTCAGCTTTCCGTAAAGTTTTGTGTCGGAGGCCATCGGACAGTGGGATGCGTAAAGATTTGGACCAGACTTGATCCAGACTGTTTCAGAAGCCAGATGACTTGGAATACTCCAGCAATTCAGCAACAACAACAACAGCCAAACAAATATGGCACATGTTTGAAATGGTTCAAAGACTCTAGGAACATTGGACGAGGCTATGTAGAAGGGACTTGAAGTCTTTGCAGTTGGAAATGCTTTACTGTACCCAATTGAGCCCGAGTACAAATGTGGCTGTGTGGAGCCCCCGCCACTCATGCAGTTTCAGGGTGTGTGTGTGTGCTTTTCTTCACGCCATCTTAGTGCATGATGTGCGGGTTGATGAGTGCATGATGTGAGTAGGATCGATGGTGCGTCATTCATGCGCGCCTTTTGCACTGAGTCGAGGATTGGGCGATGGACATGTTTTGTTTCATTGGGCGAGGTCTTGGTATCCAAAAGTTGGCTTTCGTTGAGATTTGCATGTATAATTGAATATAATTGTATCGCCATGATGTCTTCTTTCGTTTGGTTTGCATTGCAAATATCAGGAAATGCTTGAGAAAGTGGTTGGTTCTTGCAGCCCTGTATATATATATATATATATTACTATTTACCTTTCAACCCTTGAGCCTTTAATACTTTGCAGGGTTGAATTGGGGAGAGGCATTGGGCAATTGACTTTACTCTAAGAGGAACTTCCTAAGATTATGCCGAACCCTTGTCCTTCATGGTGTACCGAACCCTATGATAGTTACTGTCCGACGGGCGGTTGGAATTAGACCCTAAACGATCCGCACATACCTTCTCAGGGATCCGGTACGACTGGGCCCTCCTGAGGGCCTACATCAAAAAGTCTCCCCGCTCACCGTACCGACCTGGTTCCGTGCCAGTGGATCCATAGGGAGAGATGTTCAGCTCACTTCTGAGACCTGTCGGACGTGCAGATCTGTCGTGCTTCCTCGGATCACTTGGTGTGTGTTTGTTTGCAAGTGAACCACTCATGGTTCAAAAAGGAAAACATCCGCAGGGTGAGTGTTTCTCCTTTAGGAGGAACAAAAACACAAATCCGTCCATCCATCCATCCGTCCATCCATCCATCCATCCATCCATTCATCCATCCATCCACCCATCCATCCATCCATCCAGCCGTGACCTCGGACCCTTGTCTCATCCGAGGTCACCGGATCCTGTCTCGTCATCACTCCATGAGCCACATCTTTGAGACCATGGCACCGCACCTCCGTGGGCTGCATGGCCAAGGCGCCGGGACCCGAGAAGGACGGTACCGCGGGTACTACCGCGACGGACTGCGGAGGAGGATTCAGGTGTAAAGAGGTGTAAAGAGGTGGAAACTGGGAAACTTCCAAAAGATCGAACAAGTTGGGCATGATGATGGAACGGATGTTCATGTTATTTTTGTTCAGATGATGGAACTGATGAGTTCCCTATGACAAAGCAATCGCGGACCAAGTCTTTGTTTCTGTTTAGGGACTCTGAAGAGGCCATCTTCGGTCTGAAAAAAGCTGCAGGCGAGACAAGTCCTGCATCCATTGTTCTTGTCATGTTCGTCGCGTTCTTCTCCCGTGTTTTCTGACACCGTGATCCGTGGGACTTCCTCGGTCCGGAGACCCGATGCGTTGGAGCCAATCTTCGATCTCTTTAGGAAAAATTGGCTTCTCCACTCAAATCCAACAGGTGAAAAAAAGGGTATAGCATGGTATAGCTTTATCATTCATGTTCCAGGAAACTGAGGAAGAGAGCAAAATTGTAGCGAGACAAATTACAACAGTGGCATGTTGGGCTCTCCTGTAGAGAAGAGCAGTATAGAACAGCTGTTTCTTTTCGCAACACCGAAGATGGAGTTTGGTCTACAGTTGGTCGTTTATCCAAGAAGCCGTGATCCTTGAGAGCTCCGACCTCTACGATGGTTACCAAACAAAAAGACCATGTGACCGTGCGGCCAGGCAATCTTGCAAAGCTGATCTTGGACGATTTCCGGGGGAGTTTCCAGCAGGTGCCCGTGTGGACAGATATTGGGACAGAGTATACTAGAGTATAGTTCCTAGAGCTGTTGAGGGCCTCCAGACAGTCTTTGGAGCATGTGGAGAGTTCCTACCTGCATTACTGTGTTGAGGACAAGCGCAGTAACCCTGAAGCATACAGAACATTACAGAACATGCACTTAGGATATCTTAGGTGATTGTTTTGAATTACATGCATTTCTTTACATTCAATTAATTTTGCATCATGATGATTTGCACCGTCATCAATTGTCTTATGCATCCAGCTCTTATCAGGTTTCTGGTACGTCGCAAATCAGCGGCGTTAGGCAAGAGATCCAGGTCGCTTGGTCCCTGATACAACACAAGAAAACTTTAAGGAAACAAGCTGGCGGGTTCATGTCTCATTCAAAAGTTCCCTGTGATAGTTGAAGGAATCTGGAGAACCACTCCCGACACACCCCATATCATGCTCCCAACATGCTGCTGGATGTTCCATGGATTTGCCTTTCTGTGCAATAGGATTTTGTAGTTTGCTCTTCCTTTTCTATCTCTTTGGAATGCCGCGTTGGTGATGAGAAACTTCCAACTAGGACTTGGGGCTGGCTTTGGGCAACAAATTCCGAATGGATTGATACCTAAGAACTTGTTTGTTCAGACAAACATAACAGCGATCAATCAAACCAGTGGATACATTGACACATGCTCTAGACATCTCTATAGACGTTGCCTGTCATTGGTCCTAGCTGGAGCGGAAGCTGCTTTCATTTCTCGGCCCTTTTGAGAGTTGTTTGCCCAAACACCAGCAACACCATCGAAATGCCAGGTCTTGGATGATGATGGTGGTGAAGATGAGGACGAAGCAAAGCTGACCACACTCTTTGCAGCGTGCGATACACATCAAGATGGAGGGATAGATCAGGAGGAGCCAACTTCCGTGTGTGTTTCTCAGTGTGTGCGTGCCGCTCAAAGGTTCCCTGCCTGGTATATATGCACATACAGAGGTTTTGGCTTGGTCTCAAGGTGTTCCTCCAACTCTCAGGATTGAGTCATTGAGTCACTATACTCAGTTGTTTGTTTTCGGCTCCTGAAGTATTCGTACATGCATTTCTTTGCAGCGCTTCAGCTTCATCCGGGCAGAGGAGCAAAGGATCCGCCGAGAGACTCAGACCAAACACTTCATAATGCAGACCAGGAATTGACACTTGACCATCCCTAGGGCTCCAACTACCTCCGTTTCGAATGTGGTTAGGGGGGTCTAACCACCGAACGTGAGGATATGGTTGGAGCCCTAGGCTTGTGTGGCAGTACGTATACGGGTGGTTTGGTGTTCTTTCACCTGGCAAATCCTTGTTCCGGGCAAAGCACACGACTTTCCCATGTTGCTTAAGCAAATCCAAGTGTGGAGTCAGATATTGTCGACACAGACTCTGAAGCGCAAGCGCATCTACTATATAACACACCATGGAATGAATACCATGGACAATCCGCTCTGCAGATCAACAAACCAAACATGTAAAGCTTCACTACGTAGGTTTTGCATCGACGGCCATTTGTTTACCTTGAGACAAATACATATTCTTGCTTATACTTATCATGTAATCATTCGCTATGGCACTGGATCTACTCGGTCATAATTTGCGTTTGAATCCCAACAACATGTGTATATATATATATATATTATTTTTTTTCACACAGCACCACCGGCCACCGGGTTTACCCAACACATGACAGGTGCGTGCCGGCACAAGAATCCGCACCACACCGCACAGCAGGAGCTGCAGCAGGCGCTTTCCATCGCAGCACCGCCAGCGAACTTGTCACGGCTGCGGACCTTGGCCATCCTCCAGTGCCGCGGACCGGAGGGTGGGGTTGACGCGCAGAGGGCTATTGAAAAGGAGGGAGGGACCGGTGTTTTGAAGGTGGTCAGTGGTCAAGAGTCTGGGGTCATTTTGTGCTCAAAGGGTAGTTTATGGACCCCACTACGTACTTTACCGTCCAATCACCACCCTTTGGGCGGTGTTGGGAGTGCTGTAGTGAAACACACCCGCGACGATCACACATTCGTGTTCGATCACTTCCAACCCCAGCGCCTGGGCCGATGACCTTTGCCAAGCTCTGGTGAGGTAGATACCTGTGGGACATCCGACCCCCCAAAAGAAATTCGACCCAAAGAAGGGGATGGACACACACCGCACCCACCGACACCCACCAAATCGGATGGAACTGAGGTTTGGAAGTTGGAGGGCGGCCTTTCACAGCCTGGGCATCGGTGTTGAGGATCCCATCACCGAGGCATGGAGAGGAGAGGGAAGGAGAGGAAAGGGTAAAGTTCAGGGAAGTCCAAAAGCAGGTGGGTGCTACTTCGCAGGTACAAGAGTTGCTTGCGACAGGAGCTAACAAGAATACCGTTAGAACAAGAGAGAGTGGGACGTTGTGGAGGCCCGTGTCTTACATTGTTTTTCTTTTTTGCTTATGTTTTGCACTTGTACTTAGAAACATGTTTGTTGTAGCCGTATAGCAAGTTGGTATCAAATAGCCTTGTACTATTGTAATATAATGTTAACCTCCCAATAATGAACCAAGCATCAATAATGATCAGTTTTTTGGCCTGCCAGGATGTTGCAATGTACTTTTAACTGGGCCAACATCCAGACCCCAAAATGGACAACAAAATTGTCGAATCAATTATAAACATGAGAAGACAATAATAATCAGTATTGTTCTCTCAGATCCCAACACCAGGCTCGCCCGGTCAATCGAACGTCCTGGCCGAGGCTCGTTTTGTGGCTCTTGCATCGAATCTGGATATCGCCTATGAAGACTCTTGGATCAAATAAAAAATCAACATTTTGTACACAACACGCAGCCAGCACCACCCAAGTCGGGTGGTTTCTAGCCCGCTTGGCTATATATATATATATGTGTATTTTTTAAAATCACCACCTGCACTGGGAGGTGCTGGAGGGTCCTGTTCCACCATCCTGCACAGCCTTTCCCATCCTCATCCTGGTGTTGTGTAGGATGATGTTTTCATGTGTTGTATATATGTGTGTGTTTTTCCCTCTGGGCGAATCCTCTTTGGGCCTTCTAGTGAAGATATGTGTTTCTTCCCGGCTTCCAGAGCACGCCATGAGATAGCACGCTGATTTGGATCAGCACTATACCTTCAATGGGAGCCGCGAAATCATGCAAAATCCAAGTGAGCAGCGGTCAAAACTTCTTAAGTAACACTTTTGAAGAGAGGTTCCCATTTTTCAGAACCAATTCTCCGGTTTGCTTCGTCTTCCAGTCCTCCAAAACACTTCGTCATATGAGTCACATATCGTCCTCCTCCCAGGACGCCTGGGCGATGTTCGCCACCTTATCGCCCACGGGGGAGCCGGTGACGGTGCCCGAGCTCTCGCAGCACGGCAGCGACTTCGGGTTGCACGAATTCGCGCTGCGCGTTTGGCTGGCCGGGGAGGCGGGTGGACGCTTGACCGGGTCGACTGGACCACCGGGGGGGGGAATGAGGGGAGGTTGGGGAGATGTAGAGAGAGAGAGGTGTCGGAGAAGAGAATGGTACCAAACAGAGACATGGATGGATCTGGAACTTTGAGAGGGTCGTGAAGTTGATGTTTGATGTTTGATCTTGTGGCCATTTCGTGGCCCGGTCACGAGAATTCCGACTGGACGGACGTGGACGTGGTGCAAACTGGTCTATGTGGATGATCCCAACTTGATGACTTGATCAGTACGGATCAAGTAGACCTGAATACCGGAAGCCTCCAAAGAAAATACCTATATGACCTAGACATCGATCCATTGTTTCATGGTACGTCGGGTCGGGTCATGGAGATCGATCCGATCCGGTCATCGTATCCCGGTCAGGCGGGATCCACGTTGCAAGACGCTGCGAAGCGTTTGCACGCTCCCGCCTTCGAAGGAGACTTAGGCAGGGATTTGTTTTTTTTTTTTTTTTTTTTTCTGGGCATGGGTGACTGGACATGCGTGGGGAGAAGGGGAGAAGAGGCCGACGACGTGACGAAATAGCAATGTTCACGATCAACACTTGAAGAAGGGGCCATGTCTCAAAGAAAGGGTAGATCCCTATAGAAAGAAAATATGACTATGCTACGCAGTTCTTCAGTGTTTTGGAAGCACTAAGCAGGACAAACCACAGAGCAGAAGAAGTCATCATGATTTCACCATGTCTTTTCGTAACCTAACTGTCACAAGCCCATGTTTCCAGAGATTCCAAGGTTCAGAAACGTGTACAAGGTTTCCTTGAGGTCCTTCAACTTATGTAATTTACCAGTGAAACTGTAGCATCAATGTCCAAAGGGTTGTTGGCAATGAGGTGCATGTCATGGATAGCCAAACTAATGAGTCGGGCACTTCCGATGTCAATCTGAACAAAGCACATTAATGGGATAGTTTCTCCATCAACTGGGGGTAGATGGATAATCCTGGATAATATGTTGTTCAATCGACTGGCGGTAGATGGAAAAGTCATCAACTTGGGGTTAGTAGATGGACAAATTATCCATGGACAGGGGGTAAATTGTGAATTTCTCCATCGATTGGCGGTAGAGAAATTCCCCATCTGCCGCCAGTGGATGAAGAAATTATTCATCTACCGCCAGTCGGTGGAGAAAATCATAATTATGAATGGCGTTTGATTGAGTTGTAGAACGCAGACAACTCATTGGGGCTTTGGTGCTATCGCATTTTTGTGTGGACGTTTGGTTATGTTACCCGGAGAGGATGATGGGAAGACAAGACTGTTTGCAATGCACAAAAGTGCCAAGCATTTTTGAGCCCTTGCACTGCGGGCTTTCCTATAGACGTATTAGGGACACCAACCACAGTAGTGATCCCACAGCACGGCCTTAAACCAAGCACCACCCATGTCCAATTGTCATGACATTCCCATTCCCAACTCCGAACTCCCAACATTCCTTCTTCATTGTTTATTTCTAGCATGCCATTTTACATGTTTCTGAACATGTGCAATGTGCAGGTGCAATGTGTCAGGGGTGATTCCATTTTCAACATTCACGTTTGCATGCTTCCTGCTGCATACCCCATATTACGACAGTTCATATCCAGTTTTGATGTGCAGGTTTTCCATGCACAAGGGATCCACATACCTTCTCAGAATGTACTTGGACCCTCCGAGCCTACATAAATAGCTCCAATCACCTTCTCAGGTTCGGTATGTGGATCCACAGGGTATACGGTATACACTTTCTCCACGAAAGGACCGCCGTGTCCAAAAACGCCCTGCAGTCCTCGCCGCTGCAGCCTGAGGCCTCCAGCGCTTCCGAGAGGTCTGCGGCTTGAGCGAGGTGGGGCCGTTTTCCTCACGGGCACAGTCGGCATGTGATGAGGAGGAGTCCATGCGTTGTAGGCCAGGACCAGTGGGCGTTTTCGGAAAGGAAACCAACCGGCATCGGAAAGGGAAAACGGAACATAACAAGTATAGCCCGGTAGAGTGGCCCCACCATTGTGCACCAAACGAATCATGTCCCGCCCAGTTGAGGCATCACGGAAACCACCAGAACTGACCCGTTCATCAACTGACCGAGTTGATGGAGGGAGACCTCCAGAACTGACCTCCGGTGGTAGACACGCCCGTGGCACCAAAGGGCGCGCCGGCACCACCGAAGGGCGCGCTGCTGAGGATGGAGCCGCCTCACTGAGCACAGCTTCAGCCTCTCTGGGAACCGCGCGGCTTGGTGGCGGAGTATGGGACGGAGCTGGCTTCTTTGGGAGGGTTGTTGCATTCTGGAAGTGGGGAACTTGAGACATAAGTAGATCATAGTTATGTGATGTTATGTGATTTTTTTTACAATGAATAATCAGATAACCGATCTTATATGTTAAGGCCATATACTGTTCGCTTTGTTTTTTCCAACAGGTGCTTTGTGGGTGAAAAGAGCTGTTTGTTTCAGGGCACCGGGAGATAGGGATGTGCTTAATTGGGGAGGGCGTCTAAATGCCTCTACTAGGACCTTCGCAATGAACCTTTTACATCACTTAGACATTGAAGAGTTCAGCTACAAATCCTGAAAAGGTCATTGGGAAGCTCTAGGCATGTTGGCACTGAAAAGTCCTCTCAGTCCAGTCAGTGAACGGTGTGGTAAATAGTCCTGACTGGGCACCCTCTATATATATATATATGACTTGTTTCATGAGCTATGTGTCTACGGGAAAACATTATCATCTGTCTATATTGTATATATTTATAGATATCCACATTATTTCTAGTTAGCACAGATTGATACAACAACTTACCCTTGCTCTTGCCAAACGCCAGCAGCCATGTTTTTTTGGGAGACTCGATCTTGCTGCAGAACGTGGTTCCATCAATCAAGGTACAACATGCAAGACAAATTATCAACTGGATTTGCAGGCTGAATGAAGGGTGCCTGCAGAAACAGCAAACACAGGAGATCTCATGTGTGTACTGTTAACTTGCTAGTAGAAACAAGTGCCACGCTAGTAGTAACAGGTGCCTTACTAGTAGTAACAAGAAGCTAGTAGTAACAAGTGCCACGCTACTAGTAACAAGTGACAGTCGTCGGCTAAGAACGGTCCTATATTCAATGTGCTGCCAGGGAAGAGGCGTTGCGACCGTGTGCAGTCCAGCACGCGGATGTCCGTGCTGGACATGTGGAACAGGCCAAAATCTTTGAGACATACTAAGAAGATATAAACATTGTTTCTGTCTATGAGGGTGTCTCCTTACGTAGAAGGAACAAGGTCAGCTCTCTTTATATACATGTTGGGTTTGTCCTATTCAATATTACCTGCAACAGTCAGTGAACAATTATCACTATTTTAGAGAAAGGCCTTTACTAACCATCATCATCCACTGTTACAGGTAACAGGATAGACCGAATACTGAATATAATTGAATATATATATATATGACATTCTATCTATGACCTTCCTATGTTTGTTCTCATGTGATGTTTCTTCTTTATCTTATCCCTTTTTGCCGTTACGGTCAGTTACGGTCCCACCAATGTTCCAACTGCCCTCAGGTGAAACAGTATGACCGGTGTGATACCTTACTCGATACCTTCCTTTGTCCGGGTGTTTGTCCGGGCACAACTATCTCCGGTGTTTGTCCGGCGATGCGGTGATGCTTGTCCGGTTGAACGACCCATCCCGGTTGTCGACGATCCCATGGACCCATATGGACCCTGAAGACCACTGATTGGTACAGGGAAACAATCAGACCCACGGGGCCAGCACGTCAGGGGTCCATGGGATGGTTTTCGGAAGTGGAACTCTTTGAGCAATCAGACCCAGACCTTGGAGAAGAATGATTTCCTGGTGCACCTACTAGGAGCAAGGACGCTACTAGGGGCTCCTGGCCGTACTACTAGGAACAAGTAGCTATAGTAGGAGCCCCTGGCATCGCTACTAGGAGCAAGGGGGCTACTACCTACTGAAACCGCAGAACACCCACCATGTGGTGTCTGGGAAAACTGTCTGAAGCGCTCAAGAAATTAGAACAGTGAGCGTTGGAGCTTCCAGCGTTTGAGCGTTGGAGCTTCCATTGTGACCATATAGATCTCCTTTCTGACCTTAGAGTCTTCGTCAGTGAGAGGCAGAGACCCCAGCTGAGGTCCAAAGGATTGTCGTCCTCCAAGCGAATCCCCTCTGCCACTTGGGGATGGGCGTGGGTGAGGATGGTAGAGAAACCAATTGAGCAAATTTGAAGCAACATGAGACAGACAGACAAACAAGCGAACACTCTCATCAAGGTTTGTCAAAAGGGATGGATGTGAGCAACGTTTTTGGAGTCCCATGTTTGAGAACATGTCCTTGGGCTTTGTTTGCTCGTGCTTGATGAGGCTGTTTTTGATGTTTACCATTGTGGACTAATCTTCGGAAGCTAAAGGCCCTTTCTCAATAGCGTTAACTTCAATTGTTACACTCTGACTCACCAACATGGGAGTGGAAAATGGTCCCTTGAAAGACTACTTTCCTTTGGAAGCAGGGGGGTTTCCACTTCCATGTTAGTGAGTCGGAGTGTATTTGGTAGATTATACTCTGACCCACAACATGGAAGTAGAACATAGGCTGTCTACGCACAGGGGGCGGGAACCCCACGTGCATGTTATGTGTTCGTGGGAGTTTAAACAGACAAGAAACACAACATATATAGAAAAAATACATCTCCATCCACATCTACTCTTGCTCCCACTTTGGAGGGAGTGGCCGAGCATTGAGCATTTGGACTCGGAGACTGAATTCGTCATTTACCCCACAGAACGTTGATGAAATGGACGATGAGAGACACACCTGGCTGGTGATGCAAATGGTGACCATGGTGTCGCACCATGCTCTCAGGTGAAGTGTCATCCTCCCTTGACGGAGAACGAGGTGACTGCGGCCTACGCCGAATTCAAAGCCAAGTATCACTCGGTGACTCTAGGCGAGGTCCACGTTTTTTTTAATTCATGCGACAGGGTGAGGGCCGAGGGCGAAGCGACCAAGGAGTTCTGCATCTTAGAGCACTTGGACTTGGAATCCGGAACATCTCAGGATTCATGATATATATTCATCTGGTGAATCTGAGACTATTCGCCGAAATCTGAGACTATTCGTCATCATGGTCTGAGACTATTTCCCAAAACTGTGGCTCCTGTGAGGGTATTCCCTCACCAGTGATCGACCCATCTTCGTTTGCGCAAGTCTGGGTGATTTTTTGTTGATCCATCCCTTTGGGTAAATTCTATCCTGGAGAAACTGGGTTAGTCACTGATTTGTTGGGCTTCCTGGGCGGCAATTCCAAGTCTCGTGGAGATTTGAGGTTCTTTGCCCTCGTAGTCTTGGGTCCAACTCTGCTATCGTGGAGGACATTTTGTTTCGCAGCAGGGTAAATGAGACATCCTTGGCAAGAAAGGGGTGCCAAACAAATTGATCTTGATGAGTTGCGTCCAGAAACTGCCAAATCCACCAGTTGCGTCAGTGCAGCGCTACCGTAACCTGTCAAAATCATTCAAAATCCCCACATGCATTGTGCATTTTCCTTGTGTTGTTTTATATTGGTCTTTTAGACGTTTTAGAGTACCTT
Source organism: Durusdinium trenchii (assembly GCA_963970005.1). Classification (NCBI taxonomy): domain Eukaryota; class Dinophyceae; order Suessiales; family Symbiodiniaceae; genus Durusdinium; species Durusdinium trenchii. Next base: position 41,948 of record CAXAMN010021258.1, on the reverse strand, counting down.
GGCCCAGCAAGGTCAAGCTATTGGTGACGGCAACATTAAATTCTACTGTATTTGTGATTTGATTTGATGACCAACACCCTTCTCTCTTACCGTCCTCCAAGAGTGCCACCTTCCGTTTGCGATTGCAGAACGGGGCACCCATGAATTCTTCTCCAACCAATTAAATTGATTAGGTTGGTTGATTATAGAGGGAATACTCCGGTGAACCGCCAAGTCTCATAGACTTGACCCCGCTCGCACCCACCCTCTGACCTGCCGGCATCAACCGGCGAATTCACGTGCCAAACTCCGCCCGCATCGGCTTCCAGCTCCTGCAGGTGCCATCCGCTCGGAGCTGGAGAGCAACACCGCCTTCTCCAACGTCTTGGCCTTGGCCGCTCGGCCCCCTGCGGACGTCGCTCGGGTTCGGCGTCCGGCGGTGTCAACGGCACGATCGCTGGGCGGTGGGACATGCAACGCCCGAAAATTTGGGGGGGTGATCCATTTGGTTTGGCACCAGAACCATGTCCCACAGAGTTCTTGTTGATCCCATGTGTGTGCCACAGTCTAGTCGTCTCCCCAAGAGCGCCTCTTGGTTTTTGAGTTGCATGGTGCTCTCGGAAGGTTTGGCTTCTGCTGGTTGTCTCACCCCTGTTCGGAGAGCTGTTCTACCTTCGCTCAAAAGAAAAAGGGCCTCAGAGAGTCCACAAAAAGGAGGGGGGTTGAGATGGTCATGGGTGGCGGTTGGATGATGGATGGATGGTGAAGGGTAGCTGAAAAGGTGATTTTGTTGGATCTGGAAGACTTGGAGGTGCGGATCGCTGTGGTACAGAATATCAGAATATCAGACTCGGTCAGGATCACGTTCTTGCAAGATGTATCCCGGCTAACATGACCAAGAGTCTCATGGTTGCAACAAAAGTGTTGTATAGTTTTGTCAATATATCGTGATCAGAGTGCTCAGAGTTCTTGCACAGTGCGGTCCGACATAGTAGTGCTGTTGTTGTTCTTTGATGTGTAATCCCATTCATACCAATGCGGTGCCAGGACCTGTAAGGCTGGCAATTTGATATGTTACACGGAAATTTGGTGTCGTTGTTTTCGACATACTCGTACAACTTAAGCATATAATATGTCGACCGGTGCGGAGGACTTTGCAGCAACACGTCGGTTTGGCCGCCGCACAGGACCGCAGCTCCGCGAGCATAGGAGAAACCATGGTAGTGCGCTACCGGGTGCCTCATGCACTACAATCTCAACTGAGATCCTCGGACAGGGCAAGCTGTGGGATGGAAACTCGAGAGCTTTGGCATTGGGGGAAGCTATTGTGACTTCTTACATCGGGTGTTTGCTGGTCTTGTTGATGCCACATCCATTGCTGACCATAGTGTCATGGCCCGTCATGGCCGTTGGTGGGAAGGTCCTGCGTCCGGTTGTTGGTGGAGAAGATATGGCGAGGCGTGCTCACAGTGATCATCATGAGAAAACTAGGAGAAGTTCATGATTGAAGTTGGAGATTTGCCGAACATTTGAGGAAGGGTCCAGAGTACTTGCAGCACGGACCAGAGACAGAGGCGACTGATGCCGACTGATGCCAACAAACTAGAAGCAATGGTGAAGCAGTACATTGTGGATCAAGTGCAAAGAAACCTCTACAACGTGTGGTGCAAGAAGGTTTACAGTTGTAGTCACACACAATATAAGCTTTGCACTATATAAACAGCGTCCCAAGATAGAATCCAAAAGTCGAAGATGTTTCGATATGCTTGGTCTTCCGCCAAGGGGGTTCAAGACAGGCTTTGGAGCATGTCTTTTGGAGGGAGGGTGTTCTTTATTTGCTCTTTTGTTTGGTGGAAAGTCTTGTATCCTACAACTTCTTCAATGTCTTCATCAGTTCATTTCTATTGCAGAGATCTATCGAAACAATAAGCAGATAAGCATATGTTCAAGCTAGTTTTTCTAGAGAATGGCTTATGGCAACCTTAAATCAGTAACATCCTTCAAGAAACTGCATTTTGTCCTGTGCGTTCTGAGATTTTGCCATCTGGTTTCTTCACCGGACAAAGAGGAACCCCGCGTGGCGAAGTTTCGCCGCGTTTGAGTCTGACGCCTGAGGAGAACATCCCTTCATTGCACTGGTGCCCTCGAACATGGCCTGGATGTCAGGCGCTTCATGACCGCTTCACTAGCGCAGTGTATGAGTTGCTTATAGGCACCAACAAATAAAATACAAATAGCACAATCCAATTATGTTACAAGTATCTCTTCACGTGTACACAACACCAACTGCCGAATGTTGTGTGAAGAAAGAGAGGGAGGACACGGGGGTTGAACGTTCAATCGGTCCCACATTCGAACACGGGGCCACGTATGAAATAGGGTCATGAACAAATAGGGTCCCACTTTTCAGAGCCTGATTCTTTTCAGAGCTGAAAAGTGAGAAGCACTTACATTACTATATGACCAAGTCAAGTTTGGTCTTTAGAACAGAGCCCCAGGTAAGGCTAAACTCTTCCAGCATGGCAGTTCATACAGATCCACGAGATTCCACGAGTACGGCTCTTCAAGCCAATATCAGTGCGGCCGTTCGGAAGGTTTGCTTTCCCTTGGCAATCCCAGGTGGCGGCGGCTGCTGGATGATCGGCCGCACCACGCCCGTCACCGAGATGACCGGCCCCAAGTTCTCGCTGAACCGCAACGGCGAAGGCCTTCGTCACCGGATGGTCGGAACTTGGGTGTTGGGGTGGTCCACACAAGCGGGGACGCGGTCGAGGACCGTCCCAAGCTGCCTGGCACTGGAAAAAACTTGCCAAGGTGGCACAAGAAAGATTAAATGGTTGCCATATGTTGTGATCGGTCGGTTGGCAGGGAGGTCGGTGAAATCCGTCCAGGTCATTGCCTGAAATCGCTCCAACACCACATCTGCAGGTTCATGTCCACCGTGCGACGCGTTCTCCCAGCTAGAAGTATAGTGACCGAGACACCAATACCCCACCTGTTTGAGACTTGCCTTTTAATCTTGGGGTTGTTATTAATATTGGTCAATGTAGGCTGTAGGCAAACAACTATTCCAGTCCCATGTTTGGGTACTATAGAGTCTGACCAATTCAGAGAGTTCGGTGGAGCTAAACAGACGTGACGTAGTCATACGTAGTCTCAAATCCTCAGTCGTAAAGCTTCTTCGTTTCACAATCCCATCAAATTCTCATCAAATCCACTTAAATGGTGCAATCCCGGAAGACGAGACAAGACGAGACAGGCACCTGCGTTTTCGCCCTGCGTTTGAGTTGCAGGTGTTTTGCGTCTCCAAGTCTGGCCGGGCGTGAGCCATTTGGAGCTCGGCGCCGCCGACCTGCGCATCTTCGCTTCGCCGGATGGCATGGCCATCGGCCGGCAGGTGGGGCGTCGGCCGGAAATGCGTTGGGCGGCGGGTCAGCGTTTGCCGCGCAGGTCCGCGTTGGTCTGCTGGAGTTCGTGGGGGGTCTCGGAAGTCGTAAGAAGACGTCTCTCATGCAATAACCCTATAGGGCTACCTCCTGAGAAGGTGGTTAGGGTGGGCGCCAGGGGCGTCTAACCACCTTCTGAGGATATGGTTGGAGCCTAGGGATAATTATAGCATAAATTAGCATGATCAAGTGGTGGATTCAAAACCCCAAACCCCTAAAAACCTTAGGGCTTCAACACACTGGCTTTGGACCTTAGTTAGGGTTTCAAAACCCTAACCCCTAAAAACCTTAGGGTTTAGGGTTTTAGGGCTTTTAGGGTTTTAGGGTTTAGGGTTTAGGGTCCGCCAACAAGGAAAAGGAAAAGGAAAAGGAAAGGAGAGGAAAGGAAAAGGAAAAGGAAAGGAGAGGAAAGGAAAAGGAAAAGGAAAAGCACGCCCTAATGCCTATAATTTTCAAGGAAAAGAAAAAGGAAAAGGAAAAGGACAAGGAAAAGGAAAAGGAAAAGGAAAGGAGAGGAAAGGACAAGGAAAAGGAAAAGGAAAAAGAAAGGAGAGGAAAGGAAAAGGAAAAGCACGCCCTAATGCCTATAATTTTGCAGGAAAAGGAACAGGAAAAGGACAAGGAAAAGGAAAAGGAAAAAGAAAGGAGAAGAAAGGAAAAGGAAAAGCACGCCCTAATGCCTATAATTTTTTGCTTAGGTTAGAGTTGGGAGGAGATGCTTCTTCACAGTCTTGCATGCAGAGAAATCGGCGACGACCTGCGTTGATGAGCGGTTGTGTGCCCCACCACCCACTACGCAGTGCACCTTTACAGGGCAATCTTTGTCAAGCTCATAAAGCTATCAAGGATGACACAATTTCTGAGACACGAGTGTCCGGGTTCTGCCATTGAGGAAATCCTTACACTCCTGATCGAAATTCATTCATATTGATGACCAGACACTTTCTCACCAACCCAAGATCACCTTTAATGGTCCCTGGTCTATCGACCATCCTCAAGATGTTGACGCCACAACAACCTCCTCATGTTCAGCCCTTTGCATCCTTATTGTGCATCAAACTAAGCCATCAAATCATCATTCACATTTGATGTTTAAGGCATTTTAAGCAGCTTCTTTCTAAGCAACTAATTACACTGTATGCATATTCAATCAGCTTTGCGTGAAACCTATCCCCGGTCCGGTCTGACAGGTCAACAAAAGGCCATGTGACATGTCGGAGTGGGGAGTGACGTCGTCCAGCCAGGGTCCATCCTGCTCTCATCATCGCGAGCCGGTCAGGAGGGGTCTGTCCAAACTCCGGACAATACTAGTAGCAAGGACGGTATTAGGTGGAGGCCATTGCAAGTAGGTTGGAGGCCATCGCTACTAGTAACAAAGGGCATCGCTACAAACGGAGCATGTTTCAGCTTCGAGCTCCGATCTCGGCTCCAGGTCGGCTCCAGTGCCATGTTTCAGCTGCGCCCGCCGGCGCCTGCGAAGATCATGCCCTTGGGACCTGGGGCGATGGTCGATATATGGGGACCGCGGGGATGTCTTGGAGGGGAGTTCGGAGACGAGACCTGACACATGTCGACCTGTGCATGTGCGTATATAGTGTAGCTATGTAGCTCTTGAATGCTCTTGGTATTTTCGGATTGATGACAACATAAACGACTATCCTAGAACGAAATAAAACCACAAATATGAATAGTCTTCACAATCCATGTTTTGGGGGGGTCTGTGTGGTGGGTGTGAAGTGGGTTTTACGAAGGACGGGAGTTTTCCCATGATTTCCTGCTCCACATGGTGATGACTGAGGATCGAAGCTGCTTCCTTGACCCCGACCAGTACGCGGCTCTTGTGGGAGGCGCCCAATCCACCCGTGAGTGCCTTGGTGTTTGCATGTATTTCCTTAGCGCTGCAGTCGCGGACCCTCCCACTCTCAGAAGGTACTTGGAGTCCTACGGCTTGTGAAGATCTACTGGTGTTTGGTAGCGCCATGTATATTATTTATATATGGCATATGCAGATGTTATAGGACATGTAGTGCCAGAAAATACAAAAAAGTAGAGTCCTGGATGGTATCAGGGAAGCTGGGACCTGGCTTTAAACTTCAAGGCTTTTCTGGTACAAAGCCAATCCCATAAAGCTTTCACAGAAGGTGCTTCAGCTTCAGGGTCTTGAGGGAAGATAGTATCGCAATGGTCGTGGCACCCCCCAATGCATGCTGCACTAGAGCTTCTAGCCTACCAGCGCTACCAGTAATCTTCGTGAGTCTTTGTACACTTTTCTACCCAGGTGACCAGTCGGCTGGCTAAAGCCCATCCGCTGGCTCAGGTCGACCTGCTACAGAGTCACAGTTTCGCTATGTGGTGCGTGGCAAAGCCATGGGCTTGGATATCGAACAAGAAGCAGTTCTCCAGGACTGGCAGAAAGACCACAGACACCTGTGCCCTGCAGACCGTGCAACCCACCACGACCCATGTGACAGTGTTCAATGTAGCCAGAACGTCCTAGAACCCAGACATGACCTCTTTTCTCCATCATTTGATTTAAATACAACACCAAATTAACTATTGGGATATAAGTAAGTATATAGTATATAGTTTAATGTTGTTGTTGGGCCGTAAGTTGTGGATAGGAGGAAAGTGATGAGTGACAGTGAGGAAGTCCTTACAGCGCTCATTTGTTTTGATAGGAAAAGGCCATATGTTGGAGAGTTGATCCTCCAAAACAGTGGGTCACTCAGGCTCTAGGTTTGTTGTTAGTACATGTTTGTACTATGGTGTTACAATCATGCTAAGGATTGGATATAGACTGGGTTGTACCATGGACCATGAACCCCTTTCTGCATCATTGCTTTGTCTCATAGCGTTTGAACATGTTGGAATACTGCTCAAATAGTCCAAGAACGTTCTAACACCCTCGAGAGATGCTGTCCAGTTTTTCACGACCCACTGAGCCACACCACGTTACAGCTCCTGATGCACCACAGCATGTCACTAAACACGCAAAGCGTGTTTTGGATGAAGGAGTCGTTCTTTGATCTACAGGTGTCCCACTTGTTTTACCCTGATATCGGCAGGTTCTTCCTTTCCCCAACTGCCCAAATGGAATGCTCCTCGCCCAACTCCCTTCGCCAGGAGCAGCAGGTGTGGTCGCATCTGAAGAAGTCCACCTCGAAGTTCCTGAGCCGCTGTGAAGAAGTCCACCGAGCCATGGGGGATTACAGGAGTTCGCGATTCCTGGTCATCCCTTTTGTCTTTCTTTCGCACCATTCACGGAACCGCGACTTCCTGGCAGTGGCAGTGTACTAGTATGTATAGACCCCCAAATAGATAGAAGTTCGTAGATCCCCATGTAGAACGTGTAAGACAGGAAACCGTGCGTAGATCCCCTTATATGATAGGGGGCCACGACGAGAGGATTTACACATGTCCATCGGTTTTGTTTTGTGGGCGTGCTGGTGAAGAGACGGCGCGCCCAGGCCATCAGGTGCATGGCCTTTTGCCTGGTGTCCGGTATCAGTTCCAGGCAGGTGCAGACACCAATTGGTTGCCGTTTTGGTGGGGACGACTGTCGGGTGTGCTTGGACAAAATTGACAAAAGAAAGCAGTGTTACTCGTGGTAAACATGGACATTTGCTTGCCTTTCACTTGTGCGCTTTAGTTTGTCAAGAAGATCGCGGACATCATCTGCCCGCTCTACAATTAATTCCCAACTCTTTCTTCTTGTATTCCGCCTTTCTTCAACTTGCCATGTTTGGACTCTGGACTTTCACCCTCAAGCGCCAATCCCTCTGTTTGGTCCCCAGGTGCACGCCTTTTCCAAGTCCAAGCGTGGGAGCTTCGTCGACAACTCGCCCCGTGCCGGCGGCAGCGCCGCGATGGCGGCGGCGACTACTGCGGCGCCGGAGGGGTTGGAATCCTTGGCCTCGCCGGGTGTCGAGGCACGAACTGAGGAAGTCGAGCTACATGGACCAAACCTCTAGGTTTTGACCCATCCCATCCCATCCCCAAATAAAGCTACGTACTTTGGCTCTGACATTTGAATGTCTCCAGATATCACGTTCAGCAAAAGTCACCAGAAGTCTCCGATAAAGGAGACCCAACATTTCAAGGTGGTCACGATGAAAGGTCGACCCAACACCATCTCCTGGACCATACTTCCACTGGCAGTCTTTTGCCAGTTTGATCCACATCGCTGTATTGCTATAATTGGTACAGGTTTTTGTTGATCAGCTGTATAGTGCAGAAGAAACTCTTGTTCTTTGATTGATACAGCTAGGCTTCCAAGCATGCCAACCATCGACAACGTTGTCGAGCGCTCCTTTTTTAAATTTAAGTCATTGCTGAATGAACTTGCTGCAGCAACGCAACCTACAGATACATATGATACATTGATATATCGATATTACCTCATGCTTCATCAACAACAGTATCACGCCATCGGTGCGGCCACCAACATCAATGAACCAAACGCCCCACAAATACCTCCAAACCGCCAGCACCCCAAAACCCGGCGCGCAACACACGGCGCGGCCGCGCGGCCGTAGAGGTCACCATGCCGGAGCGCCCGGCCCCACCGCGGCCAAGCCACGCCATCCTGGTGGAGCGAGGCCTCGGGGGATCCTTCACCCTACGCTGGGCCGCTAGGAGCGAAGTCGGCGGAAGGAGCCGGGTGGTGTTTGGATCCTTTTTTCGGGCGGTGTGTTTGGGAGGGAGGGGTACCCAATGAAGGGTAGAAAGGACTAGAGGCGGATTTGGAAGCAGACGCAATTATAGATGTTCTACCAGCACCCGATTCTTACAGTTCACCGAAATGGAGGTTTTTGGTGACTTAAAGGTGGCAGGTATCCCTTTTGTTTTGAAGAGTACTTGGACTCTTGGGGCAGGAGGGCACCCGAAGGTGAGGATGGTGAGGGCTGGGGGTTTGGGGAAGAAGGTCCAAACGAACGATCCACTAGTGGAAGCCAAAGAGATTGAATCCTATATTCATTATCCATCAGACCATATCCAACCTATACCAACCGTTTCAAAGACCCTGACAATGCAGCTTGGGACCCTGAAAAGGATTAGTGCGGATCCAAAGCGATCTCCACCGCGTTGGGCTGAGGCAGAGCATGAGTCGGGCGGCGGTGGCCAGAACGCTTGGGGATATGAGGTCTTTTGGACGGTGCCGCAAGACGATGAGGAGCCACCGGGAGAGTTGGCCTAATAATACATACCATTACATACCCCTAAATAGATAGAAAAGTATATAGATCCCCACTAAAAATGTATTGGACACCGTTTCTATCTGCTTGCGGACCGCTATAAAGGTGTCTCTCTTCAGTCCTAAAGTGCCTAAAGTTACACCACTGTAGATGATTTGATGAATTTGATGAATTAAACCTCGATACCTACAGTAAACTTTACTTCGACCATGTTTTGGGGATTCTTATTCATCAACCTTTATCATTGGACGTTTATTATCGTTTATGTACTGTATTGTTAATTGTTTTGTGTACAAGCCTAAGGGCCTAGCTGCCCTAGAAACATAGTAATAGTTTACTATTGTAATTACAGTGTTGCTATAATTATAACTATCAAGCCCTGCGTCCAATAATACCTTCTGGTTAGCATCCATTGTTCCACAATCCTAAACACCTCTCTAGCAAAATTATGTCATTTTCCCTTATTAGAACTCTGTCAAAATCTTAACGTGTTCTAGCTCACAAGGGGTACCCCTCTCACAGGCCTCAGTGTTCACACAGAATCATCTCATCTCATCATCCATCATCAGGTCATCATCTTTATTAAGGGGATGTGGTCTCCAATCCCTCCAATCTCAACCCTTGCTGACCTCGTTGATGTTGAAGGGAGGGGGGGTTGATTAATCTGGTGTTGGTATTACATCTTTTGACCCCTGTACTTCCTGGGACGGTAAGCCTCGCTCGGCAGGAGCCGGAAACGGCCCAGAAGCACGTGGACCATGAGGACGCCTTTGCACCCGGCGAGAAGAGCCTCGTGTGGCGCTATCCGGGGCCAGTCTTCTTCCGAAAGCCCGGGGACGGCACCGTGGAAGGACCGGGGACGGCACCGTTGGTTTTGGGGGAGTAGATTTCATGCTGTTTGGTCGGAGAACAGTTTGTTGCTTGTTTTCTTTTTACTATAAGCTGGGTGTTTGCCGCTACATTATGGCCTTACCATGTGTGTTGCGTGCTCAAAGTGACCACCTGGTGGTTACCTGACTTGGTAGTCCCACCTGGCCCAGGGCCGACACTCAGCTGGGTGTTTAAACCACGTGGGTCGCCATCCAACACCCAGGCCTGAGAACCTTAGAAGTGAATTATTGCAACCTTCAGAAGACACATCCATGAATTAGTTTGAGCCGATTTGGAGATCTACAGTATGCTTTAGCTGAGCTCCTTGTCTCCTTTCTTTGCAGCGGCAGCCAAAGAACTGAAGGACTTTTACATCCTCCAGAAGCAGATGCTGTCCCCCTTGATGAGGTTAGCAGGGTGGAGAGCATGCTTCGGCGTTCTCTTTTTCTTTGATGTGGGTATACTTCAAATACTGGGTTTGTCTGAACAAGAGTGGACCAGTTTTTACCAATAGTTTTCATCGTTGGTTGTTTGTACAAGGGGTCTTTGGGAAGAACCAAACAAGTTGGAGCTTGATTGGTCAACATCCCCGAGTGCCAAACCATTGAGGGCGAGTTGAATAGTATCCACAAGAGCATGTCCAAGGGTTAAAGTCCAGGAATTGCTGTTGGAAAGAAAAGAAGGAGGATTATAAAGATATCTATCCACACAAAAAGCTTCTTGTAAAAAAACTATTGCACCCCCAAACAATTCCAAGGTCCAAGTAGAAGGAATGATTTCTCGGAGGAATGCAGTGTGTAAGGGGGAAATCCTTATTGCACTCCTTTTAAAGACTCATGGAAGTGGAAGACCACCTATTTGGTATTCCAAAACTGGTCATCAAGGGACCATCTTCCAAATCCATTCGTATGTGCTTTGTGATGTCGTTCGAAGATTCCTGGGATTCCCTTTGAAGAATCCACACCAACACATCCAAACTACGCATCGCCTCTCCACTTCACACTTCTTGTCCCTTCTTTCCACATCACTCCTTCCATGCCACTCATGGTTCATCCGCCCTCCTGTTGTGCATTCTCCAACACTAAGCCTTGACTCTCCGCGGACTCGGTGAAATCCCCTCCGCAGGTGAGCTTCTGCGTGCGCGCGGTGGACCCCTTCAGCAGCGGGGTGACCTCGCCTATGGGCGACCTGGGACCAGCGGTGCCGTTGCCCAGCGCGGCGGAGGCGATCCTCCGGGAGGCGGAGGCCATGAAGCTCATCGGAGAAGGAGAGGGGGTGGAGAGGGGAGCACCAGGGGGTGGGGTGGAGAGAGGGTGGAAGGAAAGAAGGAGAGCGGTAGAGAGGGGGGGCCCAGCCCAAGAACGGCTTTGAATGGTTTAGAGGATGGAGACGTAGATGATGAAAAATAGAGTGGTACTATTGAATTAGTATTAGGTGTCGTCGCTGCAGGTGTTTCCGGAGGGGCAGGGGAGGTGGTGAGGTGAATTGGAAGAACAAATTGAACATGGGAAGATCGAAAGATCTAGACCTCGACTGGGGGAGGTTTCAACATGTGAGAGAAAAGTTTTAGGATGTCATGGTGATGACCCTTGTGGGTGAACAGCTTGCAATTGCTTTTTTTCTCACCTGCGGAACTGGCTGAGACGGATAAGGAAGATCCAATATGACCTGAATATTCTGAATATCCCTTTGGTCAAAGGCATGGCTGTATTGAAATCCTGCAGCATTTTTTTGAAGGTGAGACGTCCGCCCAAATCCTTGAATCAGGGTCTTGATCTCAGAAAGCATGGCAACTTACACTCGGGAGGAGACCCACATGGAACCTGATGGCATGGACCTTTTGGAAGACTTGCTTCCTCCATAATCCAGTCCATGATCCTGAGATGCAACCTTCAGGAAGGAATGGATTTTGGAATGGATCCATGGTTCATAAGATCTCCAAAAAGGACGACTGGATCCTGGACCCTCTGGAAACCTCTTGGACTTCCCCCCCATTCCAACACCATGCTGATGAGTGCAGGAGCTGTGCGTGCCGGTGGCTTCAAGCGCTTTTTGGAGGAGGCAGAGGATGCAGGCACTTGCGGACGACCTTTCAGTCAGCTAGGAGAGATCCAGGTCCCCATGTCTCTGTGACAGGGTTCTAACACCAGTGATTTGTTGTATGGATCCGCTGCCAGTAAAAAGCATCAGATTTTGGGTTGTGACAAAAATCATCAAAAACCTAATTGCTTGCTTTGTTTTAATTAGGCCATGTCTTTCTGGACAGAGTTAAATGAATAAGAAAATGCATAGACCTAGGCCTAACATTGTTTTTGATTGGTTTGATTTGAAGTTAGCTAGTCAGCTAGCCGGGACACCCGAGTTGAAGGAATTTCATATTTGCTTAATTATAACTTACTTTGAGTCCTGAAATAGCACACACTCCTTGTCTCCCATATAACGCTAACAACTGGTTGATTAGTCGTATTTTGTTGGCAACCCTCAACTCTTCCAACTGAGTCAAACTGGGCTGTAAAGACATGTAAGGACAACCTCCAGACACAGGCTATAGCTACAGCTACTGCTTGTAGCTATGGCTCCTCTCATTTTTGATGCTCTCTCATGGCCACGGAGGCCTCATTGGTACTGGGTCCTCCAGTGAGTTGGACTTGAGACGGGTGCTCTACAAGAAGGTCGAGGAAGCTGGTGGCTTGAAGGAGATGCTTGGTCACAAGGCATCATCCTCGTTTGCTTGGGATAAAAACAACAACATGCGGTTTTAGATGGTTTTATAGATGGTTTAGAGTCTTTGTTGGCATGGTTTGCGCCTGTAGTACAGGATCAACGCCAAGCAAGTTTGGGTTTTGATTGGGATCTTCTTTTGCAGAGAACCCAGGCAAAGGCCACCTTGGAAAGACTGACAAGTGACATTTTGAAATTATGTCCACTTAAGAATCATTGGCTTGAAAAAATCACATAAACAATACAACCATAACATGTAAGAGATGCCTAAATTCGAGACAATTTGAGTTTAAAGTTTAAATACTTCTGCCCTGGTCCGCTCCCCTAGTTGGCTATGGCTATTATGTGGACTGCATCATTTGGATGGTTTAAGGGTACAACAAGTTTGGTGGTGTTGCAGCCCATCAAGTTTCGCTTCATGATTCGCTGTATGCAGATCATTTTTGCGGCTTGGGATGATGTTCTCCGACAAAATCCTGAGAGTACTCTGTCGGTCCCGCTATCCGTGAAAAAGTCACGCTTCGACCAACTTAGCAGCTGACCTCGGATGCAAGTGATCTGGAAACCCCGGCGCTTGCTGGAGGTCATCATTCCCCAACAAAGAGCCCAAACATCCATTCTAGTACTTGCTCAAGATCCACGGACATAGAGGAGTACCCCTTGCCATCAGAACACGGAGCGAGGAGATGGGGGGTATTAGACTGTATTAGCCAAACTTCTAGATTTGATCTCCAATCGTTTTTTTGATGAGATGGAAAGGACGCTACTAGGTGGAGGCCATTGCTATTAGGTTGGAGGCCATCGCTACTATAGTAACAAGAAGCTACTCTAGATAGATGGAATGTTATCAATTGATCACTGTTCTCACTGGTCCAGACCATCTGATGCAGTCTCGTGTGACTGAGGGTCATTGAAGCGATGACCGATCTTCAGATGAAAAGCTTTAAGGACCGGACGCTGACAGAGAAGGCAGTGGCAGAGGCTGACTGTGCAGGTGAGTGTGTATTTGAATAGGGAGATCCCCGAGTCCAAGAGTCCTCTCCGAACCGCAACGACCGGGGCGGGGCGTTAAATAGGGACGTCTCCCTATTTGAACCACGCCATGGGATGTAGACTCCAGACTTGCCCAGACTCCATTGATGGCTCCCAACTGTTGGGGACCCAGGTGGACTGGTCGAATTGGACTCCCTCATCCGGACGCGGCAAGGGGTGCAAAGCTTCTGAGAGAGGCGTCGTTATTTGCGTCCCAACGCAATCCCAACGCAATCCCTTGCATCCTTCAGAAACTCCAAGCGAACTGATCCATTTTGTGGAGTCACGCCGAATTTCGCATGAATCTCCCTAGTTCGCCACTCACCCAACTGTGAGTCTACAGTGATCCATGTTTGGCTTGGTATTTCAAAGCTCTTGAATCTTCAAGAAGGGAATTCGCACTTGGCTGGAGCGATTCAGGCTATAAAAGCTTTAGTGATACTAGGATAAATTCTCTACTGCGTATAGTCTATAGGTTCCCATAGGGTTCCCATCATTCACAATATTCACAAGTTGCAAGGCTTGAATATGTCGGCCGCCCTCCATAGACTTCCGGATGTCGAGATGTCAACCAGGGTTCCGGGCTTGACAACCCCCATACCCATCTCTGACTTCAGCTTCACACAGTTCCTGACCTCGTTTCACCAACATCTCATTGCCTCAGAACATCTCAGAACTTGTAACTTGCTTCGTTCATTTCCACCATCCGGAGCTCGTCTCCGTGACCGCCATCCAGAGCCGGCCGCGCAGGATGCCTGCGAGATCGTCAAGGCGATCCAAGAGAGTGCCCTTGGTCGCCAGCTCGGGCGAAGAGATCGAAGTCCCAGATTGATGTAGTTCATGTTATTTTATGTTATTTTGATTTATTTTGTATGAACGGGGTGATGTTGTGAAGACTACCAGAAAAGAAGACCAAAGCCCCATTGGGCCATTCTGGGGGATCTTGACTGGGTTTGTTCCACTTCCATGTTGATTTCAAGTCAATGCTTTAAAGGGATAAAGTCCTGCTTTCTTTTCGGCAAATTGACATTTGCTGCATCGAAGCCCAATAGACCACCTTGGCATGTCCAGCTTTCGGACAGTCCAAAGACCCTCCTGGTCAAAGCAAAACAGGAGGCTTAAGGCTTCAACAAACACAGACTGAGAGAGAGGGAGAGAAAGATGGCAAGTCGGTTTCTCAGGTTCCTAGGGTTGAGCCGAACGCCCATGTCGGATCAAGCTGATGGTCGCAAGTCCCAGGCGTTCCAACACATCGCCGCCGGGTAGCGACCATGTCGGTGAAGCCGACCTTCTCTCAAGAAAGCTCGATTGTCGGGATTGCTCATGGGAGTGATGAGATTTCTTGCGACAGTAGAGAGGAATCCGAGATGTTTTCATGTGAAGTTGCGAGGAAAGAAAGCGAGAGCTCCATTTCCGAAGAGGCTACCCAGGTCAGGATGACGTCAACCCAGTCGCTCACGTTGCCTGCACAGTTGCTAGACCTGGTGCTTGCAATGAAGCTGACCCGACCCGACATCTTGCGAGTGACGCCCGCCTATTGCGCCCTTCGGAAGCCTGGCTAATGTTTAGTAGCTGTTTCTTCCTCTGTCCAATCAACGGGTTGGAGTGGTGGGATTTGGGTGTGTGTTAAAGTAGGAAGACCCCTAAAGACCACCTGGAAGAAGGAAAACATACCAAAATCAATTGGTTGGCAGGGCCCCCCTATATTAATAGAATACACACCAATTTCTGTCTTAAAGAGGCATACAGTGGCCGCTCAATCGCGACATAGACGGAGATCACTGACGATGCCATTCCGGCCTACTATCCGCCCAGACCATCCATGGGACTAGCATAAACCTACTTTAGACCCCTGGAACCAGGTCCCACGGAGTGTTTGGGATGGGAGCCGAGTATGTATCGAACACGACTGGAAATCCTACCGCGCCCACGGCTTTCAGCCAAATCCCAGGGCCGGTGCCATTGCCTTCCAGTCAGCATCCAACGTTGATCTGCACCAGCAGAGCTTTGTGAGCCACAGAATCAGACGATTTTGGTCCCACTCTTGGCATGGTGACCTGGGCACCGTTGAGGACATGGTTTATATTTAAGACATATTACCCTCCCTGCAACGAATATGGAACTGGACAACCCCTGTTTGTAGAGGAAAAAGGTCTCTCCAGATTTTGAGGGGTGATTGTCCACTTCCATGATTGTTGCAGGGATGATATATATATATATACATATACACATTAAAATCGTGTTTGTTCAGCAACTTGACGCGCGGGGCTCGGACGAACGCCCAGAAATGGGGCGATTGGGAGGTTCGGTTTTGGAGCTACAAATTCCACCATGTTCACCTCCTGCACAGTGCCGACACTCCAAGCACTTTGTTCGGGGACACCTAAGGAGACCGCTTCAAGAAATATCTCACCGTGCTGGTGCTCTACAAAGGCACACCTGCCATCTTTGTGGGTTCCTTCATGGCTTTACTTCCTATGGTCCTCTTTCCGCTGCTGCCCGACATGCCTGGAATTGCCGGATTTGCAGACATGCGGTTTTCTCCTTGGTCTGTATGCATTGGCGTTACCTTCACCATCTTGATGTTTCTTCTTTGGAAGCCACATCAGCAGGTCTTCTTCGATCAGATTTGCATCAACCAGAAAGACAGGAGGCTGAAGATGGAGGCGATTCTGAGCCTCTCAGGTCTATTGAAGAGATCAGAGGAGATGTTTGTTCTGTGGGATTCGACGTGGACACAGAGATTGTGGTGTTTATTTGAACTCGCTGCCTTTATGAAAAGTAAGGATTCATCTGGCAGCGTTCAAATCCTCACCATCCGACCTACGTTCATTGGCCCTTGCATGACGGTCATTTTCCTCATGTCTTTCTTGGCGGTGCTTCCACTGGTCTTCTTGAGAGGAGAGAACATGGATCTTATGATGCTCACTGCTGGAGCGATATTGCTCGCTTGCGTGTTGCCTGCGCTGGTGGCTAGTATGGCCTTCAGGAGACAAAGACGTAGAAAACACACCAACAAGCAATTCACTTGTTGACAAGGAATAGATCGTGAATGGTTCCTTAATCATTTTTCCGTAGTAATTGTATATATATATACATACATACATACGTACAGGTTACGTGCATAAAACAAAAGTCTGTATATAATACGACGTATAACTTGAAATAATATGAAATAATTGGACATCCCAGCATCTCCTCGTGGTTAAAGTTTACTTGCGCTCCTTTGGTGGCTCAGGAGTTATTTTCGCTCCGTGGATGTTCTTGAAGATCAGCTACGTACGGCCAATTTGGATGAAGCACGATGCAGCTGCTGCGACTGTGGGCATGTGTCGCAAGATGGGCAATCTATGATTTGCGATCGAGTGGTGGTGAAGGAGTGCATCAAGATTTGGTTTGGAAACCAGGAAGCCTTTGAGACGTGTCTCCACTCTGAGGTGTTGGATACCTTGTCGTCAAAGTTGCGCTATGGTTTCTTTACCAAGAAGTACTGCCTGGCCATGACCATGCCAATCCTTTGGGCCTTCATGGACATCTCTGCATCTTGGGCAGCGCATGCCTGGTGGGATTTTTCAGTGGAATGGCTTCTCGCTGGACTTACCGTTTCTCACTTTGGCCAAAAAATACTTATCCTTTTGACCTTTTGCCCTCCGGCTTTCTCAGTGTTGAAGTGTTGTTCCACGTAGGCGAAGCCCATTCTGCATGTCCGGAAGGAATTGTGCATGTTTTTTGTTCTGGATGTGGCCCCGCGAGGTCTGGTTCATTTGGATCCCTTTGGCTTTTGAGTGGTTCGTGTATTTAGCACACCAACATCGGCAAAAGGCCAGCACTTGTTGCCGCGACCTGCTGCGAAGCATCATGGTCATCCTTTTGGCAGCACCTATGATAGTCATTCTCGCAGCAATCTTTGTGGGTCACGCTGTTTTGGTTTCAAAATTGTGGGAACTCTATGGACCTCACCATCGTTACTTGGCCTCCTTAGATTTGGCCTTTGCGGTGCTTTTTGCGGCTGCGCTTCTAGGGTTGCTGTTCCAAGCGATGCCGGCTGCTCGGTTTTCGCGTGGTCCACGTGAGAGTCACGGTGAGACTACCGAATCCTGAGCGTCCACCGCAAGAGAAAATCAAGTACAGTACGTGTCCAACGCCATGCTGGCCTTTGCATGAAGAAGCCCATACTGGTCTCTACTTTTTAACGGTTTTGATAGCAAATTGGAGAGGATCTGGCAGGGTGCCAGGGTCGTACAACCAGGCTTCAGACACACAACGGCGGTGCCCCAAGATAGTATATCCTGGTACATCCTGGTACGCAGTTATTACTGATACAGTTCTCAATTGACCACCTACTTCATGCAAATTAGATAGGCCAACTCGTCCAACCTCCATTATGGTCTGAACCATCATGAGAGATATATGAACACCTCTATGAATCCCACCTATGAGGGTACCTTTCTGAAACACCCCAAATGTATATCAGAGATGCTTCGATTTGGGGTCTACACTTACTCGCCACCGTTGGGCGCTCCTTCAGCGACGGTGGAAGGTACAGAGCTCACCTCCGAAGAGACACCCAGCTGGACGCAGGTCGTACGCCTGGTGGCGGAGGCGCATCTTAGGGACGACCGGAGACAGAACGGAGGAGGGCTGATTTTAAGCACTCGAAAAAGAGTGAAGTTGGATGCCACGGAGAGATGAGCCGCAGTTGTTTATGGAGATTCCATGATTTACACCAAACAAAGTCAGAGAGTAGGTCTCAAAACTGGACTCTTGAACCACTGTGTGTCATGTGTTGTTCCAAGTGTTTACCAGAGAGGTCCTCATTTTTTTGTTGTTTATTGAGACATAGATCTCTGAGCGTAACTCACCATTCTTTCGTTTGTGCATGTGGTTCGATGAACAAATGGTCTTAGGTATGGAAAGGTATGGGTTACCATGAAAAAAAAACAATAAAAGGCAGATGTTCAACAATGAGTGAAGACAATGATACATGTAGATATCCATTTGGGGTTATGCCATGGACCTGGCTGCGGCCCACGCAGCAGGGAAAATCCGATCATTCCTGATCATGTGAGTGGCAAATCTTGTTCTCCTTTCCAATCTGTGCCCAGCATTTGGGTCTGGACCCCATGAGCTCGTCGGGTGTAACCTGTGCCCCTTGGGCAAAACAGAATGAAAAAGGACGAAAAGGCCCCGTGAAAACCCAAAGATGCCCATGAACCACACCAAGCGGACGAAGCAATTGAGCACTTCCTGGACAGCCGCCATCCGCTCCCATCCAGCTGAATACGTGGCTATATAGTCAAAAGGAAGATCGAATTTAATGCTTTACACATTTTCCCAGAGAGGTTAAGTGACCTTTATGGAACCATTCTCGGGTCCCTATGAGTCTATAAGGTTCTTCAACCTTTGTGGGTTCTGGTTCTGTGTTAGTTGTTCAGGATGTAGTTTCTGGATGTTTCTGGTCATGTCCATCTTTGGAGAATCAGGCTCTCAAAGCAGTGTGCTTGCGATGACCAGGCGTGTTGACAGTTCGCACGTTATTCAGCAGTATGAACTTGTGGCCAACATTTGTTAATGCTTCTAACTGCTAGCTTCTACAATCAAAGGACCTTTATGGCAACCTCTCAGCTTCCAGAGTACTGAAATAATTTCCCACAGCCAGTCACAATTATTGTTTTCACCCTATCCCACTGTGCCAGATTCTAAGAACATTCCACAACTCCAGCAGCACATATATACCTCGTAGAATCCACCCCCGCCCCAAAATTTCGGAGTTCACTCACCATGTTGGAAGAACCGGTTGGTGTTGGGTGCCCCAACATGTGGTTCTCGCGTCCGAGTCGCTGTGGGCCGACAGGCCGGTGGCGCCAAGAGCTTCAGTAGGAGTTTGTCCAGCGTCGAGCTCAAGGAGACGGTGGGTCTAGACTGTGGGTCTCAGACTGTGGACCCAGTGGGTACGAGGAGACTCGTTTGGAGAGTAGGTACGACCATAGTGGGGGTCCCTACAAAAACTTCTGAGGGTCCCGAGTGGGTAGGTTTAGCAGATTTCATTGATCAAAGCTGCAAGAGATTCAGAATTGCTTCTCTACATGTTCCGTACCGGTGCTTCATGGGCTCTATCTTTTAAAAGCAACCAACTACTTGGGTTTTGCATGTTGGCATACCAGTTGACACCGCCTCCCTAAGGGGCTATGTTTCACTACATAGGTCAATACCAGTTGACATGTGGTTACGTCTGGTTCGAGCCACTTGTTGGGTCTAGTGACCTCTCCCAGTAGCCGATTACTTAGGAGAGGCCAGGCATGGCACACGGTGTGGCTTAGGTGTTGTTCTCGTGTCGCTGCGACGGTTGCCCAACATCGGTCACGGCTACGGCAGGAATCCGTTGGAATTCCCCAATCCTCCAGAAACCATGGAGTGTCCATGTGGGGCGCCGAGCGTTTTCTTGCGCCGTCCATGTTGGGCGACGGACCGAAGGTGTAGGGTCCAGTCGGCGGCAGCGAGCTGGGGATGCTGATGGGACCGAGGGATCTTCCTGTGTTATTTTGGAGCATAAATAGTATCCCATAGGGCTCCTGGCCCCTATCCTCAGGTTCGGTGGTTAGATCCTGCACCCATCCCAACCACCGAACCTAGGGATCAATCATGAACAATCATGAACAATCTAAATCCCAAAATTCGGATCCGCTGAGCTGTCCCGAGTCCAACCGCGTCGTGAGGAAGTGTTGGGAAACACTCAGCGCCTAGCAGCCCTGGGCATTTTTCAAGGCCGGCAGTGGGCAGTGCCACTGGGGAATTGGATTGGTTGAATTGAATTGGAATCACTTTGAATTCAGATCTATATTTGGACTCAAGTTTTTCTCTAACTTTGTAACACCCAGCTAGGCATCGGCATATGTGAAGCCTTTTGCTATACCTTCCTCAGCTTGGTCGACTACTGAAAGTCACGGAAAGTCATGCTTTCGTTTGGCTGGCTATGGGTTCATAAGAGGACCTGAGTCAGCCTGCCAAGACGAAGCGATCCAATGCAGTGCAGCCAATCAACTTCAAAACTCGTTAGGGGAAGCACAAGTGCAACAACACCATCATGTGTATCCCAAGCTTTCCATGCATGGAACAAATGCCTACATTGACCCCCCCAAACCACCCCAATATAAGCTATAATCTGGCAGTCCCATGGAGTGTTTGGGTATGTTTTTCTTGGTTGCTCCTTGGTAGCTTTCCCATTTCGTCATGACTCCCCCCCCCAGTTCTTTGTGACATCCCTGCCGCACCAGGAAAGTCGGAGGATCATTCGTTGCGTGACGCCCTCTTCAACGAAGACACGGAGAAGCAGATGCCGCAGCTCTTCAGCAAGATCCAGGACGTGCATCTGCACACTCTCATGGGACGTTGGCACCGCAAAAGCAGGTGACGTTTGCCTTCACTGATGCCTTCACGCGAACTGGCGGAATACATCGCCCCTGTAGCACCTGGTTCTTCAAAGCGACCGAACTTGATATCCCAGTTTGAGGTCATGAACGGGCCTGGAAAAGGTCACTGGTTGGCACTCCAAAGAGGTCACGAACTGAAGAAGCTGGGCATGGATGACGATGTTGAGGCGTCGCCTTCGACATTCAACTCACCCAGCTCACCCATCTAACCCAACTCGCCTCAAGCGACTTGACCATGAACTCATCCAACCCAACTTCATCCATCTCCAGGAGGCGCTCAGTGGGTTAGCCTTGGATGAACGTCAAGTCGCCGACCTCTCCAAAGCTCTAG
The DNA here is from genome assembly GCA_963970005.1 of Durusdinium trenchii. Taxonomy (NCBI): domain Eukaryota; class Dinophyceae; order Suessiales; family Symbiodiniaceae; genus Durusdinium; species Durusdinium trenchii. Next base: position 20,944 of record CAXAMN010021258.1, on the reverse strand, counting down.
GGATCATGGCCCGCAGCGGCGGCAAGGTGAGACCCGGACTGACCTGGGGCGGGGAGACCGACTCCGGTGTTAGCGAATGTCATGTGGGCGCCCTGGGGCGCCCTGGGCTGCTTGCCTCTCTTCAAACTAGAGCGGTTCAGATGAAGCAGAGGTTTCCTTTGTGGAACTGGGGCTGTGTCCCCAAGTGACTAAACCGATGTATCCCATCGAACCGATGTATCTCGTCCTTTACAACTTCACTTGCTTTAAATGGAAAGGAACACAAAGAAACCAATCGCACGAACTGATGCATGAACTGAGGCTTCCAATGGCTACACCAACTAACCCCCCACACCGTCCGACTTGACGCTGACGCAGAAAACATCACCAGGTCAGCTGGACCGATCTGGTGGATGTCATTGTGGAGCAAGAGGGCGGCCCCGCCCCCGTGCAGCCGTTGGTGAAGTACTGCGAAGGCGAAGTACTTCGTGAACGGACTATGCGTGCGGGACGGGACGTCCCGAGTGTGCGTTCTCAGCGTCCAGGGTCCAGGACCGAGAGCGTGAGAGAACACCCGGTGTCCCACAAAGAAGCACATGGTACGGTCACGAAGATTTCACCGGGACGAGAGCGTGCTGAGCCGGTTGGAGAGTGTTGGAGCAGGGAGATCAGCCCCGAAAGGTTCGGATGGAGTCGATGATGAACATTTTATGGTGATGTGGATTCTGGATGGACCTGATGTGTTGCTTGGAAGATAAAGGACACCAATAATCAGTACAGTGGGGGGCATGGTTTTAGGATGTGTTGTGGTGAATGTTTGGGATGTTTACTATGTTCAATCATTCTGTTAAGTAGGAGTGCCCTGCAGTCAGAGATCGCAGGAAATCAGATTGTTGGCGTTTCTTTCCCGTGAGTTTGCTGTTTATTGGTTGATCATCAATGACGAAGTTGGTTGATTTGTCGCCTGAAAGCAGCTCAGCCCTTGTGTTCCTTCGTTTTATGCCTTTCAAGATGTGTTTGGAGACTCCTATAGTACATCACTCGTGTACAAACACAGAGCGACACGTGGCAGGCCATGCAAAAGATTTGCACTCTGCGCTGAAGGGGAGTCTCATGGACGTTCGAGCCCAAGACGTGGGTGTTGCGCCGGCACCGTTCAATGCCGAGTGGATCCGTGTGCACTCATGTGCAGTCCAAAAAAAGACAGCGCCTTGACGGTCCACAACAACATCCCAGAGAAGGGTGAGGAAAGTTGGGGATCATTTTGAGGCTTCTTCTTCCCAGGGAGGCATGACGAATGAGGAGTTTGTTTGCAACAGGCAAGAAAACACAAAGCTTATACAAACTTGCAATATATCCTCAAATCTTTGTGTGTTAATTAGATGTCCTCCTTCCTTATCTTCCTTTGCCTTCCTTCGTTTGCCTTCTTTTCAGACATGTGTTGACCCACACCAGTGTGGAAGACCACCCGTAGCCATCAATCTATCTCAGCTGTGCGCAGGCGGAAGGAATGATCAGCTTCCTGAAGACGGCAGGCGCGACGCTTCCTCGACCGCATTTGATGATGGGGACGAGGAAGCGAGCGGATCACCGGTGGATGATGGACCTCAGGGCGAGCAGATCTGGGTGCAACGTGGGAGTGCAAAGTACAAGTCTTGCAGGGGGAACACCAGCGTCAACAGCGCAGCATTCTTGGTTAGAAAGGGACTTGGCTTTTTGCCGCTTAGGTGTCTCAAGCTAGAAGAACAGTTGCGGAGCAATGCAGAGCACATCCACAAGGAGGGTCCACCGGTGGCCTTTGGTCTTGTGGCAAGAGATGTCCTGCAAGGGGTGTACTAAGGTTGCGAAGAGAACCCCTACGGTCGATCTGTGAGTTAAGTCACTGAGACAGCGCTGCTTTTGGAAAGTGAAGCTACTTGCAGGTAGAAGATGTTTTGCAAAGCTGACCTTCCCACGAACAGAAATAACTCTGGCAACTTCGCACAAAAAGGGTGAATTCATCACAATAAGAGACAATTAGTGTTGAGACCCAACAAGTCTGGTACGAGGCCAAATCATTGATTTTTGTTTTTTTTTTTTCATTGCACTTTATATTTTAACGAAACCAATACAGCCAAATTTATGAAATAACTTTAAAATAAATAACTTGGACATGTGAACAAACCATAATATGTCTTTTCATACTATGTTTCATACGTTGTTCCATAATTGTTGATAAAATGTTCATAACAACTATCATATGTTTATCACAATGTATGAAAGCATAATGTTGTTGTTTATCATTAATGAAAACCATATGAAAAGTGGTATGATTTGTTAAATTAATTCAGGTCTGTTGGTATGTTTATATATAAACAATAACAATAATAACAATTATTATGAAACATTGTATGAAACAAACATGTTTTGTTCACAGGTCCAAGTTATTTTTACTTGTTTTTAATGATTTAATAAATTTGGTTGTATTGGTTTTCATTTCCAACACATACAAAAAAGGATCTATGTTGAAGTGTTTAGTTTGTACCAACTTGCTGGATTTTAAAATTAGTTAGTGTCCCAAAAGATTCCCAAACAAGTAGTTTTACAGCAGAATGAGATCGAATAATGGAAGGACTCCCGCATCATCATCATGTGTCATGTGCTTAAAACGACCAAACTGGCAAGAATCAGATGAATCATTAGCTCGACGCTACGGTGACCCCACTATTTTTTTTTTGTCAAAGGGCTCATTTTGCTGGAAATGGTCACATAAAGACATTACTCAATGAGGTAAAAGACCAGGTTTTGCTGGGTCTTTGGACCCTAATAGGGTACGGTATGATGCTTCTTTTGACTATGAGCTTCTCTGGTTTTTCCTAGCTGCTCCGACCGCTTCAGGCGAAGCAGAGTTCATCGGGCATGCCGCTGATGCCGCGGGGCGCGAGGACCGTTTTGCGGTCACCGTGTTTTTCGCCGGAGAACGGCGGAGAACGGGAGAGAGACCCTCTGGCACCGGAGTTTTTTGAGAAAGCGACTTCGGCCCCGGCGGTTGGCTATGAGATATATATGAAACAGGTTGAAACAGATTGGCTTATCACGTGTCGTTATGTGTGTTATGTGATGACGTTGTGATACGAATTTCCCAGCGTTGCAAGGGCACCACCCTGCCAAAAGAACTAGGTAGCTGGCATCAGCTATACCTATTAAATATAGCCTTTCATACAATGGTGCCGTAGGTTGTTGACCGTTTTGGAGGGTCTGAAGTTTCTGACGTGCTTGCCGCACTTGTTGTCCCTGAAAAAAGCACTGACTGCATGCGGGCGAACAGAGTTTGAAGGGCACTCCCAAACTGTTTTGGACTTTGAGCACTTGTTTTGATCATTTCAGTCAGTGGCGGGATGCTCAAATAAGACCATGACCTTGGCTGACCTGACTGATGGGGGGCCATTTTTTCCACCCTCCACCCTCCCAGCCAGGTGCGGATGGGGAGGCTTCCGGAAGACCCTTTGGGTATCCCAGACTGTTGGGAGGACTTCCTCACCAGACTCTCTGAAGCTGGTGGAGCTTCAGTGGGGAGGCCCAGGTTCACACTGGTGCTCGTAGCACACGGCGGCACGATGCACACGTGGGCAGCAAGACGTCCAGGTGGAGCCCGAGCAGCAATGTTTACATGCATACTGGCACAAGGTAGCTTGAGCACCCGACCAGAGCTGTATTGAAGTTGTTTTTTGGAAGAAAGACAATTCTTAGGTAGAAAAGCCTACGTATAGACCTGTTGCCAGAATTAGCCGCGCCCTTCATTCACGATTGTAACACTAAATGTCCTTCCATGGATTTTGTCAGGTCCTTTATTCCTCACTGAAAGAAATTGATTTGAAGGCGCGTGGGGACACCGCGCTCCTTCGACCGTGGCAGCCACTCAGCAGTCGACCGTGCGCCCCAGACGTTTGGGCATTGCAAGAAAGAATGCTTGAAGACATGAACTTCACAGAACATAGCAAGACATTTTATATGTGTTTTTTGATGCCACGTGTTCTTGTTGGTGGTTGACTAGGAGCCTGAGCGGCCTCCATTTTAAAGCAGAGCATAAGGCCTCTAAATGGAATCACGGGCTGGGGTGCCCTTCTGACGATGATCGGATTGTCGTGGCAGGATGCGGTGATTCAGCCCTGTCTTTTCAGGAAGAAACGCAGGATGGCTGGTGTTTTTTCCTCAAAACGTGTTCTACTGATTGGTGGGTGTAATTGAAATGGTTCAAAGGACCTTTTGACATCTTTTGACCCCGGCGCATACAAGGAGCTGGCCATGTTTGCCCTGGCTTCCAAGCTTAGTGTAGAATCGGACCTTCACTACCCCAGTGTCATGTTCTCTTGGCGTTTTCCGACCTCTGCCGGGCTCCGTGGATCACCTCGTTCGCTGCCGATTCGGTGCCCGGAGGGCCGCGGTCTTCGCACTGGACTCACCGGTCCATTCGTTCGGATGCGACCAGACTCCTCGGGAGAGCGGAGAGCGGGAGCTCTGCGCAACGAACTCTGCAAGGAACAGTCGTGGGGTATTTGGATTGGGGTGTTCCCCATGTGGTGCGCCTTTTCCCTTACGATGTGAGCATTCACGACAGATGGCAGTCTGCAGTCTTTGATTCCTGAAGGTCTGCTCATCCAGACAAGGGTCATGTCGTGTACCCAAGTGGATCACGTTCATACCTTCTTTGAGGCGTGGTTTTCCCACTAAAATCCAACAGGTGGAAATAAGGCCAAACCTTGCAGGGAAACGGAGGGCGGAAGAATGTGTGCTTCCTTGCGAATCGTTTCACTGGGAATCGTTTCACCTGTAGTAACAAGGACTCTACCTACTAGTAGGTCTTTGATCGCTACTAGTAACAAGAAGCTGTATGGTCCTTCTTATTTTTGCCACACGCCGAGTGGCTCCCTGCACGAAGGCCTTGTTGCCGGCCATCATGCCGGTGGCTCGCGCGGCCAAGCTCCATCGAGAGACGCTCGGCGGTTGGGCATATCTACTGTACCTACATTGGGGCGGTTGAAAAGGGGTCCATGTAGGTATATTTGGGATTAATAAGGTGTTGTGCCTTTGCGTAAATTGCCACAGACAACTTGTGCACCAGCAAACGCCATACCTGCTTTCTCCGTAGTCATGAGTTTGGACTGTATCACACATACAGTAATACATCAGATCGACGACTGACCTCTCCAACAGGTTCTGTGCGACAACCACTGATCTTCTAGAACTATAGGTTGTCATCCATTTTCTGGGAGAACACCGAGTCAGGAAACCGTGAGTCAGGAAACCGGCTCGTCCAAGTCAGGAAACTGTTTTGACAGAGTCAGGAAACTCACAGTCAAGGTACCCACCTCTATAGGGTTTCTTGGGTTTCACTTGTTTGGGTTTGGCTTAGGAATTGGTTTCTTCAGAGTTTCTGAATGGGCTCGGCTTGCCGGGTTCGCAGACCTGCAAGGTCTCTTTGGGTTGGGTTTGAGGCTTCACTTCTTTAGGGGTTCTTTGGGTTTAGTGGGTTTTAGCGCTTCACTTCTGCAGGTCTGTTTGTAGGCTGTCTTTGGGCTTGGTTTAGGGCTTCACTTCTTTAGTGGTGCGGTCCATAGCTGGCCAGGGCCGGAAAGACTGGATGCGATGCAAGTCCAGTGAACCACAGGTTGTCTGCTTCGTCGCTCTTCGAGCCATCGGAGTTCGGATCCACGTCCGCACGTCCCGAGGTCCTGCCTGCAGGTTCCTGCCGGCAGCATCAGTCGGGCCGATGCATGGCACAAACTCGTGGAGCGGAGATGCCATGCCTTGTCGATGGGGGAATCTGGCTGCACGGTCAGTACAGTCGAAGTTTTCCAGTAGTGGTTTGTGAATGCATGGGTTATTGAATCTACAAAGCTGCTATTAGAAGGTGTGAATGAATGTAAAACATTCTGAATGATCAGCTACATCTTCAAGACTCCTACGCTTAGATCCGATTCCTTCGTTTTTGGGGCCCCCGGGTCTCGTCAAGTCAGGTCTCGGTCCTAGACATGTCCTATAGGCATGTTTCCTTAAGAGTGTTCAACACGTACTGCACGTGTGGTGGTCATAGAAGTTAGAGCCTGCGGGCACAGACCCCCGGAAGGCCAGAAAGTCAAACAAATTGGTCATATCCCCAGACCATCCATGGATGGAATGATTACTTCCATCCCGGTCAGAAATGAGAGGACTATCGTCTTGCTATTCCATGCGTGGAATATCTGGGTATATTATAGAAGTGTTTGGTCGTTTGAGAAAGACATGAGACGATCCGCAAACACGCCAGAAGAGCCGTGCGCAGGAGATCGTGGAGACTAAATGGGGCGGACCTCAGGCGATGTGAGAGAACCCAGGTGTTCCATCCCCTTGAGGGTCTCCAAGTTAAGTTACTTAGACCCCCCCAGGTACTGGGTACAATCAGGGTACCTTTTGTATTCCTTTGTACCAATCAGGTTTGTGGAAGTCCGTTGCGATGCTCGACATCGACGAAGGAAGAACAACACGTGAGCCATTGAGGTGTCGTCATCGTGGACTAGGACTCGTCCCAAGCACATCCTCAGAAACTAGGACTAGCTAGGTCGATCCCTCGTCCCACCCAAAATGAACAGAATAGACTACACCAGAATCTACCAGATATGGTCAACCTACTAGGGTTTACGGATGTCTCGGGCTGTGAAGTGACCCACAGCCACGTAACAAAACTCTGCAAGAGGGTTTTGGTTTGGAGCACCGAACATCAGATTCTAAATTAAATCTCAATTGAATTCTATCTATTTCTTGTTTCTAATAGCTTCTTGTTCCTAGTAGTACGGCCACCAGCCCCTAGTAGTGTCCTTTGCTCCGTTCGTAGCGATGCCAGGAGCCCCGTTCGTAGCGTCCCTTGCTCCTACCCCCCGCCATTGGCACCAGTTCCCTTGAGGCGGGTGGTTTCAACTAGACCCACTCGTCCCCTCGTCCGGAGGCCTTCTTAGAGAAGAGCGGCGAACTCTATGACAGCCAACGCGTTTCTCGGAGCACCGGTTTTTGCGAAGTTGTTTCTTGTTTGGCATCCAAAACCACGGGTTCAGAAGAAGCATGTTCTTCCCCAGGCGAATCCAGTGGAACCAATTGAACCCCAAACCCAGTGAACTTAAGGTATCTCATCACCGGCAGATAATTAGAGAATGCCCGAACATAACCCCAATCCTGGCATTCTTCAATGTATTGCTGTTTCGGAGTTGTGTCGCTCTTGAGAATGAAACACAGTAAATTGTCACAAAGTCTTTTCAGCAAAGTCCCATCGCGATCCATCAACGGACCATCATCCAACGCTTCAGATCTCCCAAGGGGGAGCGAATCGTGCCTTTTTTGTCTATAGAAGAAAAAGGGAACGATCTCATGACTTGTTTTTGCTTCAGGGCCACTGTTTGAACTGGCATGGATAGGGGCAATGTCTCACTGCTGACCTAACATTGTGATAGAACTTGCTTTGTGCAAACTCACCAAGTGAGTTACCGATCTAAAGAAGGTCGTTGCAGTGTTGCAGGGTTAAGGCTGAAGGACAAACTCAAGGCTCTCGGCACGCTGAAACAGGTGAGTCCTGACATAGAATGGCCTTCGGGCAATGTCATACACCCCAGTTCCAGAAGTTTGGAAGCAATCTACAATGTAGTAGACTACGTAGACTAATGATTAGTGTGAAATCCTTCATAGGGGCTTACATGAATCAACCGTCTACACCAATTACACTCCTCTAAATATTCCCTTCATTGAACACCAATCCGGGTTGAAGGTTTGGGTGTTTCTTCCTCTTTAAGGCCAGCGCACACGAACGGCGAGAGGGATCTGAATTTGACGCCTTGGTTCAAGATACCGGAGGAAGGCGCGTTTCGGACGGGTCAGGAAGACGCCTTCGTGTCGAGGTCTGAGGTCCCAGACCAGAAGGAAGTCCTAACATGATCAGCGGCTTAAGTAATTATAGGCTGTGTCCCAGAACCAGTAGGCACAGTGAGGTTATAAAGCAATCAATATTTGGCTATTGGGGTATGATATGACCGATCACTTTGTTTTGCGGCATCATCGTGGGCCAATGGGGTACCAATAATAGTGCATCGTTTGTCGTTTTGATAATAACTAGTCTTTTGATGTCTTTTGCCTTTTCTGGCAACAGACTTGCTTCAGGGTCGACATGAATCTGGTGAAGTCAGCTGGAATCACAGTCGGCATTATTTGGCTAAGCCAGGATCCTCTAAAAGCTAGTTGGGTACAGACAAGTTGGTCCCGGCAAGAACCTTTTGGGTTATCCCTCAAGTGTCCCCTCATCAGCTGTTGCAGTTCAAAAAAAATATTTGTCGAGAAAGTATCACCTATCAGGGTCTCAACAATGCAACAAGGACGACCACCGTCAGAAATCAAAATGGTCTGAACCAGGATTTGTTGAACAAAACCAATCAAAACCTCACTCGTTTTATCTACTTCCGTTAACTCATCGATCTAGACCGACCACCTGTGTCCAACGCCATGCACGTGCCAAAAACGTGTGAAAACGCCGTGGGGATGCTCCCGCTCCGCCAGGATGGCGGTGTCGGAGCTCCTTCGATGGACAGCGGATGCTGGAGGGGTTGGGACCCCGAGGGGAGGGGGATTCAATTGGTTTCGAAAGGGATCCAAATCGGATATAAGGTACAGGATGGGTTTCTGTGTGTTGTTGTTTTTTTTGGGTGAGGCGGGTTCGTGTATGCTTGATATTATGTTGTTTGTGTGTGTCAACTTGTGGTTGATCAATAATGATCCATATGTCTTATACATGTTTGATTAGATCTATGATAGATGATATATATAATAAATAATACAAATCCATTTCGTGAGACACCTAATGAGAGGCTCCATTTTGCAGGTGTAGTTCATTCCAGCACCACAGAGTTCGGGTGGTTCTTGGAGGGTAGTACCTACGTAGTCAGGGGTGTCAAACAAGGCACCCGAAGTCCTGGTGCTCGTTGGTTTATCAAAGAAAACATGGCTGCAGGCCCAAACCCCCGCAGCTCTCCAGGTTCGTCAAAGCCTCAGGCACTCGCAAAGAGACCAAGTCCTTTTGGTATCCAAGGCCAAGGTCTCCAAGTTCTGAAGCCTGAAGCTATACCTAGAAGCCAGACAGCACCTTTTTGGTTGGAAAAGGCCACATTTGGGATAGGTGATCCTCCAAAACAGGGGCCACTCAGGTTCTAAGATGTTCTAAGGTATAAGACATGTCAACCTACATTTCTAGCTGACTTCTAGCTTTTGCTCAAACCGGCCACATGAGAATACATGAGCGTGTCTACTGCAACTCCACAAGTCTCGACAAGCTCGAATCAATTGTTGTTGCCCATAGACAAGCGCACGAACTTGGGGACGAACCAAGCAGTGAAGCATCTTCGGAATCCACGCAATCCACGAACCAATCAGCCGATTCGGAAGATCGAACATCGGCTGTGGCTATATGAGACCAATGAGGTACGGTCGGTCATTTCTTGGAAAAAAGATCGATCAGTTATCAGATTGAAACTCCCGGGGCGACAAGCTGCGTTCCACAACAAGCTTCTTGACTGAAGCTGGCTCTGGGAAGCTGACCAGTCAAACCAAACCAAAACTCGCTTTGTGACCTAGACGAAGGACAGCTTTTCTTCGGTGGCACGGACCGGCACCTGAACACCATGTCCAGATCACTCGTGCACACCAAGACGCGCGAGTCGAGTCGACGTCGGTCCAGGGCGTCCAACGTTCGCCGCTCTTCAGCGCCGTTCACACCATGCCGACCAGCGCCGTGTCCTCCATGAGCCGCTCCCTGGCGCGGGAGCGCGAGTCGGGCGACTCTGAGTCCGAGGACGCCGACGCCAGGCGTGTCACGCGACGAATCCACAAACATGGGCGCGTGTCGTATGGATTCGGCAAACCAGTTGGGGAGGGAGGTCATATAGGTGGAGAAGGGCTGTAATTGCCGTGATTTGCAGCTGGGACAGATTTATAACGGGTTTTAAGTTGTTCTAATTTATTTTGTCCAGCTCATATGTTTTGCATTGTTTGCATGGTTAATGAATAGACCCAGGATGATTGGTGCTTTCACAGCCCAAATTGTGATGTTCTGCATAGCTTCAATGTTTACGGTCCTAAGTTTTGAGCGTCTACAGGGTCAATCAATTCCAGATCTGATTAATCGTAATTACTGTGTAGATGTACTATATAGACGCAATAGAGAGATGTACTGCTACAGCAGGTCAGGCCAACCCTGTCACTCCACCCACCAGGTCCGGCACCCGCATCAGGTCCTCGCTCATGTGGTGCTGGAGGGCGAGGGCGCCGCACGGCTTTCACATGCGCGAGGAGAGCGACGACCCCGAAAGTAACGGTGTCTTGGAGCGAAGGCGAAACTTTGGAATGCAGGTGAAGGATGATGAAGGACTGACTGAAGTAAAGGAAGATGCAGGAAGCTAGTGCTCATGTTGAACTCCAAGAGTGAAGTCTTGTGCAGCTAGTGTACAAGAGATTTGCAAGTACTTGTTGCATTTTAAGGTTACTTGCTCTTTGAAAGTCCTGGAAGCCAACCTTCACAGTACCCGTGAAGCAAGAGTGAATCAGAGGTGATGAACTGTTAGAAGCTGGATGCGATCGATAAACAACTCGTTGTGGTAAGCTGATTCGCAACCAGCACAGGACTTCAGCAGCATGAGATCGCTGTGTTGTGTAAAGTCTCCCAGCAGGTTTGCTTTAACAGAGTATGACATCTTTACTCTCAGCGGTGTTTTGTGACAATTGCTCAGGTTTTCTTACTTTGGGCTATAAACAATGGCCTGTCACCCACCGTCCAGGGATTCAATTGGCAAGAGGCCACCAAGTACCACGTGGCGAACGGTTCAGACTTGCCCTCATCCCATTTGAAGGGTGCAAGAATCATACCCTCAAAGTCCGGGAAAATGACGAACATGTTGCAATGTGAACTGATAGTGGAATACGACTTCCAAGTGAGGTGCCACGAATACGTGCCATGAAGGACAGATAAGGACAGTCACGGTTCGTGTACCGACCGCCTTCATGGCCCAGTCGACCCATCGGATCGTTCCAAAAACCCACAACCATCTATCGATATTGCTATCGATCCACATACCGAACCAGGTCGCTACGGTGAGGGAGACGATTTATGTCGACTCAGACAGTCCAGTCGTACCGGAATGAGGTACGGTAGGCAGCCCTCCGGCACACGGCGCCGCCCGTACCGGGTCCTCCCCGTCCTCTCGCGCCGAGGCTTCGCCGCCAGCGACGACGGCACCAGCGAAACATCGGATGAGCGGATTTTGGAGCGGTCGACCCGGTGGACAGTCGAATAGCGACCTATCAGAAGCTTCCGGGCCCTTTTATTGGGGTTTCCGGACCCTAAACCCTAAACCCGATCCATATGTATTTGAGGGGCCAGCTATTCTTACGGTGACATGATCTCATAGACACTTGTATATCTCTTCTGCGAAGATGTTTCCATCTCGCCAATTTCTGAAGAGGTTGTCTGTGGACATGAGGGGGATATGTTATAAATTCATCAAGAGTCTACCTGAGCTTGTGAGCCAGAGACCTAGGAGACCGATCCGCTCATTGAAAGTGAAAGCTCATCACAGCCGGAAAAAAACGGTTCCAAAGGACAAGGATGGATGTATGCTAAGACGACGATCCAGGAACCTGGTCCGTTCATATTGAGTCATGATTGGTGCCTAGCACTTCCAACGGGTGCCCTGTCTGGAGACCTGTCAGTAGGGTAGGGTAGTCTATTGGACACCCATTGGATGATCCTGGTGGTTGTGTTGTCCGTTTGATTTTTGAAAATGATTCTTCATGTTGCTCTGACAATCAGATCGATGTCGTCCCCTGACATCCCTTGACAACGTTCCATACAGACGACCTTCCGTCCAACGTCGTCTCCTAGCGTTGAGCTCCAGGACATGGAGGGCAAGTTGTCGGAGTCCCAGGACGAACAGCAACCGAGAGACGCCCTTGTGACGCCCGAGCCGTTGGCGCCCGACCCGTTGGGGATCATTGCAGGGATCGAGAGCCAATGGCGATGTCTTGGGTAAAAGATCCGCAGGGTTTTCTGATGCTCAGCATGTAGCTTATAACGTTTTTCATTTGGCGAGTTCCAGCGGTCTTTAGAAGAAGTCTTAAGAAAAGGATGAAGCGAGGCATTTACGCCCTGTCCATGTTTTACTTGTTTTACATTAATCCAATATGGATTTTGGTTACCCTGAATATAATCCATTGTTTTGCAGCTGGATGAAAAAGGTAAGAGGTAGGTTTTTGTTTTGACTTGTTTGAAGCAGTGCAGGGGTTGTTGAGGTTGACATTTGTGCAAGGCCTGCAACAAACAGTTATTTTGATCATAGAAATGGACCCCACTTGTAACAAGAGAACATCATAAATTTTGAGCAAAGGCCTTGGCCTTTCTTGGCCGTTAGCCATCATGGTTGATGTGGTGAGATAGGGGAAAGGATACTACTCGATCTAGCAACCCACCTTAGAAGCACTATATCAATTACCGCCACCTCCTTGGAACATGTCAAGCCACCTACAAAGTCGTTCTAGTGATGTGAGGCCTGACCTCAATAGGCGCTTTGAGAGGGAAACAACAACAAGCCAGTGTCTCCGTCCTCGCAGTATAAAGAGGCTCGACCCGACACTTCAGACGTGCGCGCGTGGGCGCGCGCGCGCGCCGATGGGACGACGACGGACCAGCGCCCGCCACGTCCAGGACGCAAGACAAGAGGCTGAGGAGCACCTGAAGCGCATCGACGATGCCTACAACAAGCGGCGCAAGGAGCTCGAAGAGAGCCTTGGAGGAGGTGAGTAGGTACCACATGGACAAGGAGGTACCTGTGGGACGTGTCGGAGGTTTTGGGTTGGACAAGGAGTGTGAGGTGAAAAAGAGCAATCTTGATCCGATGATTCGGGTAGAAACGGACCCCCTGATGGGCTTATAGGGTCTTGGAGAAATGCTTCCAAAGTTTTCAACCAAACAGACCCAGGGTACCCAGGTCTATGATGGTGCTGCAAGCTTGGTGCACAGGCACCAACATCATCGATGGACCAATTCCTCATTTCCTTAGCTAGGCACCGACTGGTGGAGAGGGCTCGGTTTCACAGGTGGTGGCTTCATGGTGAACATACTGCAGGAGGCATTGGACACACACCCACACACTCACACGCCTGGTTTGATAGGAAAAAAAACACATTTTTCGTCGAGGGTTTGTACTCCAAATAAGATGTCACTCAGGTTCTGAGTCAGCAGCCAGCTTCAGGAGTTCCTGCGAGCTGGATTTCTTGGAACATGTTTGAACACATGCCGACATGTGATTTCCAGTGGTGGAACTTGTTTCTGCATCGCTTGACTTGTTGGCTGGAATAGGCTGAACAAAATGTGGTTGGTCGCGATCCAATTTGGTCGGCTCTATTCTATTCTATGTAAACTAATCCGAAACATAGCGAAACTGTTTGATTATTGCTTCCTCCTTTGTCCTCCAATTCCTCCAGTGGCAAGGTCAAGTTCCAGGTCCTTCACTTGGGAAGTCGCCCCAGATCGATCGATCCACAATCCGACCCTCCGACCCTCCGCCCCCACACCCAGCGGACCAGCTGAACAGTGGACCCCCAATTCAGCTGAACGGAGCTACAGCTGTTCACGCGTGACGGTACTATCGAACTCCCCACCCCTCCCAGGAGCATCAGCGAGCTCAAGGCCGGGCCATTCCATCTCCTTCACTTGGTGCACCGAACCGTGAAAAAGCATCGTTCGTGGATCGGAGCCAGCGGCGCTTGCAGCATATTTTAGGGGTCTCTTGGTCTTGGGGCTTTGTATAGTTTTGGTCATTCCGCAGTGGCGCAGTAGAGGTTTGCCTTTGCCAGGGAATTCTTTACCAGGGAATTGCTGGTCAAGAGCATGTGCTGTTCGCGTTGCCTGTTTTTTGCCACTGCTTGCTACGTCGGAATGTCTCAGACCTTCGAATTTGCGGCTCCTCTGGGACGCTGAAGTGGACCCGGCATCCGGAAACGAACAAAAGGTCTTTATATAGTTCGGTGGTGAAAACTCCGCAGGAACAGCTGGAAGAACAACACCAAGAGCTGGACCGCCTCGAAGCGGAAGATGGCAAGATGGTGAACTCCTTCCCTGGTCCCAGGCCGAACGCTGCCAACCGTCCGTTCGTCCGTTCGTCGCTCGTTCAGACGTGAGAACCACCACCACGCCGCGGAGACCCCTGGGCGCGGGACGCGAAGGCAATGCCCCCGGGCCCAGGGGAACGATTCGCTGCGGCGTACGCGCGATGTTGGTGCGACGGTGCGATCGAAACGTGCACAGAACGGTGAGTGCCCGTTTCGTGAGGGCGCACTAGGATTCCTGAAGCGGGAAGGAGTGATGTGAAGATGGATTTCAACGGATTCTCACCTCCAAGAGAAGTTGCCTCAAACGGATTTTGGCGCTGTCAATGGCACTGTGAGCAATTGCATGCGAACTTGGGTCAATGATTGACTGTGTGATCTCTTGATCGTTTTCAGATCACTTGATTCAGTTGAAATAGTAAGCATAATGTGGTGCTCGATTCCACCCAAACTGCTTTGGACGTATTTCCTCCCACTTGCGATTCTAGTGTTTTGTTTCATATTATATCATATATTCACACTTGCATTTAGCTTGCGGTTGCAAGTTTTATGTTCACAAAAGTCACCAAAATGTCCCACCGGGACATTTTGGCTCAAGAGAAAAGCAGTCTCGAATCACTGCATTTGTGAGAAAAAGGTTCTGCAGATCCTTTTGGAGCTTGGCAGGGATGTTTTTGCTTTTGAGTACATATGAATATGTATTGTATTTTCATATTATATCATATTATTGCTTTTCATGACAGTTTGTTGGGTGAAACATGTACTTGCTGATCAAGACATATCAAGACTGTCAAGTTCTCCTATTTTCCCTCATGGTCCCATGAGTGCATCACCTGTCAACACTTCATGCAAATATGGTATGGAAAATACGGCGTATATATCACAAAATTAATATTATATATGTATGTATGTGCCACCCCATTGACCCCGTTTCAATCAAAACCACGCTGGCCTCATCCCGGTGTCGTCCATCGGTCTCCCCAGGTGCCTCAGATGGGTGGAGGGCGATGTCTTCACTGTGGCCTCCACTGCTGTCGTGGCCACTTGGAGCGGATCGTGTGCGTTGCGTGGCCACTGACTTGTTTAGACGACGTAAGCCAATGTGTTCTTTTGGGGCAGAATGTTATAACTATGGCCTAGGCATGCATATGCAGCATGCAAATCATCTCAAATCCATTTTGGTGTCATTGATTGCTTGTGGTTTGTTTCACTCTTGTGCCCGTCAAAACATGCTGCTGGTGACTGTTGGTGCATCTTAGATGCACCTTTTTAAACACACATCACATCTACTAAGCTATACTTGATTTATTGCCAACATACCCCGTTTGGCTTTGATGGTCAGCGGAAGCTGTAAGGGGATGATCGAACTCCGTCCATCAATTGGTAGCGATTCGTTGCCGTCCAAACACCTGGGGGTGTATTACAGTGTATTAACCCTACGGCTCCTGGCCGCCACCTCCGTTTCGGTGGTTAGGGTGGGGTGCCAGGGGGGTCTAACCACCTGAGGAGATGGGCCGTTCGGAGCCCTGTAGGGTAAGCTAGGGAGACCTCCCAGGCCACGACTCCCAGGCCTTTCGGGTTCGGAGCATCGACCCAGAGTCCTCGAGCCGGGGCGAGCGGACTCGGGGATCTTCCGTTCTTGCCACACCCACCCACCGGGTTGGGGTCAAGTGCATGTTCTGAGAAGGCGTGTCAGGTTACGCTGGCAAAATTGGACCAGGTCCTTGGTCGGTTCACTGCGCTTCTTTCGGCACCGGTACAGTAGTGTTTTTTAATGTGTAAAACAATGTAAAACAAGGGTTCTTTGGAACGGGTTATTAAATCAATTGCGCTTGGCATCCCAGGGCCAAGGCACCCAGATATGCTGTTCATTACTTGAAGTGGTTGACTAAAGTGACCAAAAAGGGCGACTCTCTATGGAAAAGCTTGTTTAAAGGGAATAAACGACATTCTTCAAACATGAACGCATACGGCATATGAACCATGACCAGTGCCATCCAAATTGAGTTACGGAATGTTATGGACTGTTTTGGAAATCGAAATTGGAAGCTTGCAGAGCCTGAGCTGGAGAAGGCTCAAACATCGCTAACACGACTACGGATATAGCTACAGGATGAGTTTTCCACCTGCCCCTGATAGCCGATGCCCCCATGCTCCATGGCATGTCACATATGACCCACTGATTTTGGGGCAAATCGTTGACGAATCCAGCTCCATGTTGCGAATCCAGCTCCATTTGGATTCGTCACCGAGCTCGATTTCTGGCTCTCCTTCGTTCCGCTCCGTTCAGCTCCTCAACGTCATCATCATCGTCCGGGAGATCTTGGACGAACCGTCAACAGCACGTTGGCCCTGGACGAACCACCACGGTACTCGTCCACCTTCGGATAAATTGGACAGGTGGGGGCAGAGCACTGAAGGGGTTGGGAAAAAGAGCGAATAACGTATGCGGATGCGGATTAGGGTTGAAGTTGGAGAATTGGACGAACTTTGATGAATTACAGGTCACAGGTCCATTAACTTAACAACGTTAGCTACATGTTTAAGATACAGCTACGGCGCTTATCACGCTGAATATTATCTTAACGTGGGTGCTAGCTAAACGTTGGATCCTGTGCTTATGCAATTATGTTGATCCTTCCTCTTGCTATGTGGGTGGCCTAGCCTGAAATCCTGAGTCAATGTTAGACTGTTACATGGTCACGGGTTATCCTGACGCTGCGGGGTCAGAGTTTTTTGCAGGATCTTGAGGATATGCCTATCCTCCGTGCTTGTTACCTTTCCCTCCACAGGTCTTTTGCGACTCTTCTTGTTCAACAGCTACACCCGGGAAGACTGGAACCTGATGGCATGGACCTTTGGAAGCCTAGCTTCTTCCACCAACCACCAGTGATGACACAGGTGCCTTCAGTGGGTCTCTTCGACCAGTACTCGTCGACGTACTCGGCTGATCTTCACCAGCTCCACCGCCACCCGTTGACAGGTTCCGACGCGTTTGCTTCGTGCTCGACCAGGCCTGCGGGGCCCGGGGCCTGGACCACTCCGACGTCGTCGGCGTCCCGAGCGTAGCCAGACACGACACATGGGACTGGAAGATGGAGGTTACCATGGATATACCGTGGATACCTATCGTCCACGTGCATTTCTGATGAAACCATATTTGATGAGTCGCAAGTCTAAGGGGGCCAGCGCTACAAGTTACAAGTTATAAGCACATCTCTCCCAACCTTTGGGAACTTGGACAGGCCATTTCAGACACGCCATGGCATTAATGATTAATGGACTCCATGTTTTTAGAATGCAACATGTGGAAAGCTTATGCACATGTGGCTTGCAGATTGTTGCTTAGGTTTTGCACCAACATTCACAAGGCCTTTGCATAGTTTGGTATAGGATGGTATAGGCATAGGTGTTTAGACATTTGGGACTCACACGCAATCCGATTGGTGTTTTTGTTCCGGTTCAATTTGGTTTCAATGTCACTCATTTTGATGTCCTTGTCGACACATTTAATTTTCTCTCAACTGATCGCATATGTTTTCTCCATGAGCACAGAAATTGGATCACCTCATCTAAACTACCCCAAATTGCGTTCCGCTTCATGACCTGAAATCGTCGAAGGGTTTTGGAGTGCCAGGCCTTCTTGGTTTTCTACCTGATGGAGTTCACGCTTCGCGGTCTTTTGATGCAACACAAGCTCCTTTGCGGCCGCTTGGCTCCGATCGACGTCGCGTCGACCCGAAGTCGTGGTGACGAAGCGGCACCTGATCGACGTCGCGGTGACCTACGCGGGTCTGGGGAAGAAACGTGTGGCAACCCCACGGTGTTGCAGGGTAGGGCGGAGGCTAGGTGGGCGGATTTCAACGGGGGCAAGGTAGGTGGGCGCTTGGATGGGAAGACGTCGATGGAATTCAAGACCCGAAGAAATCAAGACCCGAGGATGCAAAATGGCCGATGGTCCAGATGGACCCTTTTGCCAACTTTTTTAAGGGATCCGCATACCTCCTCAGAACGTGCTTGGACCCTCCAAGCCTACCTAAAAGCCTCCAATCAGCCTCTCAGAGGGTATGTGGATAGGGTTTGGACCTCGTTTGGGGACGTTTGGGGAGAAATTCCTTCGACCCAGCGAGCAGGTTCTTGACTATAGTGGGGGGCTGATCAAA
Organism: Durusdinium trenchii; assembly: GCA_963970005.1. Classification (NCBI taxonomy): domain Eukaryota; class Dinophyceae; order Suessiales; family Symbiodiniaceae; genus Durusdinium; species Durusdinium trenchii. Next base: position 2,654 of record CAXAMN010021258.1, on the reverse strand, counting down.
ACTACATGCAAACATTCACAGCTGGCAGGATGGAGACTCTAGAGCCTGGCCTATCCAGTTTCTATGTTTGCAAGTTGCTGAACTGTGAGTCAATTTGAAGTTCTTTTTGTGGACTATCTTTAATTTTCATCTCGTGGGATATCGTACGAATCTGGAGGTCAATGCACATGGTTTTGGGAAAAACCGACAGATCGAACCCACTCGGCATGGAGCCAGCCTTTGGGATTGAAAGAAAAAGACACATCCATCCATTCTACATCGTATATGAAATGGGACATTCATGGACATTCCGATTCACTACTTGGGGCTCCAGTTCCGACATGTTTGAAGAGTATTTTGTTTCACAATCCCTGGACTTTTGCTATCAGTCGAATCAGTGGCAGTGGTGGCATTTTCATCAACGGCATCGCCCCAAAACTCCGGTGCCCATGCCTGGCGCCATTGCGCAGGCGAGTTGGGGGAAGACGCTTGGCGGGCAACTGGCTGGGCAGTTTCACAGGGTGGACCCAGGATGGACTAGCGACTAGCTGGGCATCGTTGTGAAAATTCCTCGGCCGTTCCAAGATGCAAATCTGAGAGCCATCGCTCGCGTGCTGAAGAGCATGGTGTTGAAGAATTGACTAGACATCAGAGCGTGCAGTCACTCGACGCGATGCAACTGGAAGTGTATTTTGGGAGACACCCTGGCCCAAGGGGTATTTTTTGACTGATCTATTTCCCTTCTTCCAGGGTCTCCCTTTTCCAATACACACACCAAATCGCCCAAATAACCACTGCAAGCACAATTCTCCAACAAAGTCACAGGCATGCCAACACCTTGGAAGGCCTCCAAGTGGTGGTGTGCTTGGAATGCGTGTGTCCATCGAATTGCCAACCTGAAACTTTGACCAGTCACGATGCAGGAACAACCAGAACGACATGAAAAGGCAAATGCCACAATTCGACAAGAACAGTAACACTGCGTGGAGGTGTGGCAACATGTTGCGAAATCAATCAATTTTGGTTTCAGGAGTCAGGAGATTTCAGAAGTTCTTCCATTGCATCCAGTCTCTTTGATAGAAACTCGGTGATTCAAGACATTGAAGACAAGAACGAGTTATACAGTATAAATAGTGGTCCTACCAACCATAGTCTCCTGCTGTAATTGGTAGCAACTGGAATTTGTTGGGGTGACCCATATAACCCCACCCCCTTTCTTGCGGAGTTCGATATATGCATGGAACTTGTATACTCCAAGTCGCAGGAACCCTCGGAGATCTGAATGGATGGCTTAAAGGGAACATCTACAGAAAATCCCGGGTCTTCCAACCCTATGGGTTTCCTGTCGATGTTTCTCCAAACCAATTCTGGAAGATCACCCTTCGTTTTGAGCCCTTCCTTTGAGATGACCCATCACCTTCGCATCACCTTCGTTCTTTTTCAAAGAGCTCATTTGCTCCGTCCTGTGGGATGGGTCGTGATCCACCGGGAGCCCGACGGTCGTCCACCATGTAGCTCGTGCACGGTCGGTCTACGCCGGTCTCCTCGTGCCAAGTCCCCACAGCCATAGCCCCTGCAGATTGTAACCCCAAGACCGAGTGGGTCAAAAAAAGGAACATGGTCTTCCAATAGGCTAGCCTATATAATATATATATATATATATGTAATGGTATATGGTTCCATGTTAGTCTAAACCAATGGGTTATAGAGGAAACTGGTCTAAACCACGGGTCAATCCTCAGGTGCCATGGGATCGTTTTGTGGGAAAGTACATCGACCCCTTCTGGTTGACCACCCACGAGGGTGACCAGGTATGCTGATGTTCAGAGGTCTTCCGAAGAGGGGGACCCCGTGGTGCGAGGTGGAAGTGGGGGGAGTCCTGGTAGAGAGTCCTCATTTTCTGGGGTTTCTAGCACTGAGTGTTTCCATAAGCCACCCCCTCGTGTTTGCGCACAGGTCATTTGGAACTGGCTGGACCTCCTGATCGTTGTGGCTTCCAAGCCGCATCACCGAATCACCCCAGGTCCCGTCTTTGCCGGACGTGACGCAAGACCGATCCGTCCAAGCGCTGTAAATGCCAATGTCATCATGGCATCCCATTTCTGCCCTGTCTCGAAGCGGATATTCGAACGTAGAATCAGAGGGCCTTCATACAGTCGAGGCGATCCACCCCTAACCATATATCATCATATATCACGGATGGGAAAAGTCTGGCAGTTAGGGGCAGAGGTCCTGATTCCTGGAAGCAAGTTTACAGGAAGGCTTCCCACAAGCTTATGACTCATGTTTCTCAGTAGGATCTTTGGCTACCCAGGAATCTCGATGTTTTGTATTGTCTCCCGACTGGATGTAAGGTGGCAACGTTTTCATTTTTGTAAATATACCACCACGTAACAAGAACGTACCTCTCATGCATGGGTCCAAGGACCTAAGGAGCTCCGCGATGAACTGTGTTCAGATTAGAACACTTTCTTGCTTGTAGGAACAAGTGCCTCGCTAGTAGTAACAAGTGCCTTACTAGTAGTAACAAAAAGCTAGTAGAAACAAGTGCCTTACTACTAGTAACAACAAGCTGTCACTTTATGTGTTAACATGCCTTTGCTGTACAGCCGGGTCTTCACAGGGCTAAAGACCTGGGCCTTGAAACGCCCTGTCTTCTACTGCTCCAAGGTTGG
>CAXAMN010021247.1:0-55881 GCA_963970005.1 Durusdinium trenchii | reverse complement strand
AGGAAGCTACTAGGAACAGGTGCCTTACTAGTAGTAACAATAAGCTACTAGGAACAAAACAGGACGGATATCACTTTCCCAGACCCTATGGTGTGTGCCATGATGGGGCTTCAGACTCGCCATGCGCAAGATATGGCTTTCCCGGTGACTTGAACAAGTTGAAAGACTCAAATGACCTAAGGAGCTTGATCATGGAATGATGCAGAGAGCACACACACTGCATTTATGTGAATATAACAGTATGTATATTGCATACTGCATATATACGTATACATAATATAGACACGAGATCTATATTACACATTTTTTGCTGCATTCCTCCGTGCATTTTCAGGAGAGTCGTTGTGCATGAACATGAACGTACATGAACCTTTTTTCTTCAAAGAGCTCCTAGCACAGCTGCATGCCCAACTAGAAGACACGCACAAATCAAGGGATTGACGATGATCGATGATTTGAATCATGTTTGTGAGCCTTCCTTAAAAGCTACTAGGAACAAGTGCATCGCTTCTAGTAACAAGTGCCACGCTACTAGTAACAGGTGCCTTACTAGTATTAACAAGAAGCTATTAATTCCGGTTGGATTCCCATTGGTCTTGGCAGCGTCTCCGCATCGGACTCAACTCGGTTTGGCGTCTCTCAGGTCATGCCCCGTCCGCCGGATGAAACACGGAAATAGCAGGGACAGGGACAGTCATTCGTACATTCACTATACGGTCACTCTCTCTCTATATATATATATATACAATTATATACATATGAGGTGTTCAATATAGTGCAAGAGCCACAAAAGAGTACTATCGCAGGAAAGCACTTAGTAACTCCCAACGAGAGACACTGCTGTGCATGTTCTCAGTACTCCTTTTCTCAGACCACCGGCCGTTTCCTCCCAGTACGGCCAACAACACCAATTACATCCATTTCAGACCCCCCCCACGACAGACATTCGTGGGTGGTTTCCTAGTCTTCAAGCGTCGTCGCCATCAGGACGTGGGCGCTTGCTGGGTGAAGACTCTCTCCGCCATCCCAGGCGTCACCAAGGACCGCCGGATGGCACGCCGCCGATGGCTGGCGCGCCGGTTCTACGCGCGGTCTCCGTGAGCAACGCGCGGCCGAGACCCGCGGGCGGGCGATGAGAGGGGAAGGATGGCATTGGTGCGAAGATCCGGGTTTCACTCGAAGACAACATTCCAAGAGCATGAAACCAAGGATGTCATTCCAAGAGCATGACTGCGAGACGTATTTGCGAAAGGATGGCATGACACTTTGTGGAACTGCACAAATAGGCTGTGAACTCCACTTCCATGTTATTTGTTTCCAGCTAGACGCACATTTGGAACCCGGATGGATTCAAAAAGTTTTCGGTTGTACCCAAAGTCAATCTACAAAACCAATGTATATAACATATATATATATATATTGAAATATGGGTGCCATCCAGGTTGTGACTGATGCCCCTTTGTGTTCCACTACGCAGCTTCGTCATCCAAGCCCACGGCAGATGGGTTGTAAGGCCTCATGACTCCAGGCTTTTTTTAAAAATAGTTTCACCATGTTTCAACATGCTGCACATTAAACATTGAATGAATTCAATATCCCAAGTGGATGGAACATACTTCAATATGGACACCAATATCACCATTAAATTACACATCCAACAAACATTTCTTTGTGGCGTTCACCTTCGTTGATTTCGATGTGTTCAGGAGGAGGTGCTCCAACGACTGCAGATGACAGCTGGACAGGTGTCTTTCCAATGAGTAAATACACTACCCCATACACTCCATGGGACGTATATGCCGCCCCATGGACCCCCCTGGCACCACCCCTGGCCTGATCGGCAGTCCTATGGCAATCCCATGGAGTACCCATCCCTATGCCCAACAAACATGGTTACATGGATGACACCACCTGTTTGTAGAGGAACATGGTATTCCAGGAGGCCAGGACGTCCACTTATATGATTGATCTTGACGATCTGCGTTCCGGGATATTCAGAAAGTGGGTTTCAGGCAATAGGGATAGAGTTTGGGGGGCGAAAGAAGCAATTTCAATCTGACATATTAAAACATGTGAGTGTCAGGCTCAGGGATGTTGCTACCGCCTTGGCCTTTGCCTACTGGTAGCCGAAGTATAGGTATCATCCGATCCCGCTTAGCCGCTGTGCATCCTCCCAAGATGAAGTTCGTTGAAGATCCGCAGGAGATAAATTTGTTCTTTCGACCAACATCTTTTGTATGTTGTGGTTTGTCTCAAAACATGGAACCTTCACAACTCGAATTGGTGAGCACAAAATCTTAGTCGAAACCCTCCCAAGAGGGTTCCAATCTGGAATCCATAGACATATAATTATAATAGTCATTTATCCATACCTTTTTTTCACAACTTCCAGGTTGGTCTGGCTTTCCCGCATAAACTACTTGAGCCTTACATACTTATACCCTCCAAGCCATGACTCCGTCCAAACACCTCCAAGCACCCGATCTCCACGAGGTCCGAGGGCTTCGGCCTTTGCCGCTGAGTGCAGCTTTGCTTCGCTTGGCCAACTTGCCCGAGCAGCTGATCTTCGATCTGCGCCACGTGGCTGAAGAACCATGAAAGCTCGTGGATGGCGAGCACGATGTTTCGGGGTTTCCAGCGTCCGGCAGAGCAAGGGCCGTTGAAAGGGATGTATTTTTGGTCGTCCCAAATGGCTTCTGGGACAGGATGGAGAGGTCATATTCTTTTTCACGAAGAGGGTTCATGCACCAGTGAGTTGACATGTTCTTTAGCTGCAAGCCGGGAGGGCATAGTTTTTCTCATGTTGAGACACCTAAGTCGACGGAAAAACACCTTGACAGTCAGCTTTCCGTAAAGTTTTGTGTCGGAGGCCATCGGACAGTGGGATGCGTAAAGATTTGGACCAGACTTGATCCAGACTGTTTCAGAAGCCAGATGACTTGGAATACTCCAGCAATTCAGCAACAACAACAACAGCCAAACAAATATGGCACATGTTTGAAATGGTTCAAAGACTCTAGGAACATTGGACGAGGCTATGTAGAAGGGACTTGAAGTCTTTGCAGTTGGAAATGCTTTACTGTACCCAATTGAGCCCGAGTACAAATGTGGCTGTGTGGAGCCCCCGCCACTCATGCAGTTTCAGGGTGTGTGTGTGTGCTTTTCTTCACGCCATCTTAGTGCATGATGTGCGGGTTGATGAGTGCATGATGTGAGTAGGATCGATGGTGCGTCATTCATGCGCGCCTTTTGCACTGAGTCGAGGATTGGGCGATGGACATGTTTTGTTTCATTGGGCGAGGTCTTGGTATCCAAAAGTTGGCTTTCGTTGAGATTTGCATGTATAATTGAATATAATTGTATCGCCATGATGTCTTCTTTCGTTTGGTTTGCATTGCAAATATCAGGAAATGCTTGAGAAAGTGGTTGGTTCTTGCAGCCCTGTATATATATATATATTACTATTTACCTTTCAACCCTTGAGCCTTTAATACTTTGCAGGGTTGAATTGGGGAGAGGCATTGGGCAATTGACTTTACTCTAAGAGGAACTTCCTAAGATTATGCCGAACCCTTGTCCTTCATGGTGTACCGAACCCTATGATAGTTACTGTCCGACGGGCGGTTGGAATTAGACCCTAAACGATCCGCACATACCTTCTCAGGGATCCGGTACGACTGGGCCCTCCTGAGGGCCTACATCAAAAAGTCTCCCCGCTCACCGTACCGACCTGGTTCCGTGCCAGTGGATCCATAGGGAGAGATGTTCAGCTCACTTCTGAGACCTGTCGGACGTGCAGATCTGTCGTGCTTCCTCGGATCACTTGGTGTGTGTTTGTTTGCAAGTGAACCACTCATGGTTCAAAAAGGAAAACATCCGCAGGGTGAGTGTTTCTCCTTTAGGAGGAACAAAAACACAAATCCGTCCATCCATCCATCCGTCCATCCATCCATCCATCCATCCATTCATCCATCCATCCACCCATCCATCCATCCATCCAGCCGTGACCTCGGACCCTTGTCTCATCCGAGGTCACCGGATCCTGTCTCGTCATCACTCCATGAGCCACATCTTTGAGACCATGGCACCGCACCTCCGTGGGCTGCATGGCCAAGGCGCCGGGACCCGAGAAGGACGGTACCGCGGGTACTACCGCGACGGACTGCGGAGGAGGATTCAGGTGTAAAGAGGTGTAAAGAGGTGGAAACTGGGAAACTTCCAAAAGATCGAACAAGTTGGGCATGATGATGGAACGGATGTTCATGTTATTTTTGTTCAGATGATGGAACTGATGAGTTCCCTATGACAAAGCAATCGCGGACCAAGTCTTTGTTTCTGTTTAGGGACTCTGAAGAGGCCATCTTCGGTCTGAAAAAAGCTGCAGGCGAGACAAGTCCTGCATCCATTGTTCTTGTCATGTTCGTCGCGTTCTTCTCCCGTGTTTTCTGACACCGTGATCCGTGGGACTTCCTCGGTCCGGAGACCCGATGCGTTGGAGCCAATCTTCGATCTCTTTAGGAAAAATTGGCTTCTCCACTCAAATCCAACAGGTGAAAAAAAGGGTATAGCATGGTATAGCTTTATCATTCATGTTCCAGGAAACTGAGGAAGAGAGCAAAATTGTAGCGAGACAAATTACAACAGTGGCATGTTGGGCTCTCCTGTAGAGAAGAGCAGTATAGAACAGCTGTTTCTTTTCGCAACACCGAAGATGGAGTTTGGTCTACAGTTGGTCGTTTATCCAAGAAGCCGTGATCCTTGAGAGCTCCGACCTCTACGATGGTTACCAAACAAAAAGACCATGTGACCGTGCGGCCAGGCAATCTTGCAAAGCTGATCTTGGACGATTTCCGGGGGAGTTTCCAGCAGGTGCCCGTGTGGACAGATATTGGGACAGAGTATACTAGAGTATAGTTCCTAGAGCTGTTGAGGGCCTCCAGACAGTCTTTGGAGCATGTGGAGAGTTCCTACCTGCATTACTGTGTTGAGGACAAGCGCAGTAACCCTGAAGCATACAGAACATTACAGAACATGCACTTAGGATATCTTAGGTGATTGTTTTGAATTACATGCATTTCTTTACATTCAATTAATTTTGCATCATGATGATTTGCACCGTCATCAATTGTCTTATGCATCCAGCTCTTATCAGGTTTCTGGTACGTCGCAAATCAGCGGCGTTAGGCAAGAGATCCAGGTCGCTTGGTCCCTGATACAACACAAGAAAACTTTAAGGAAACAAGCTGGCGGGTTCATGTCTCATTCAAAAGTTCCCTGTGATAGTTGAAGGAATCTGGAGAACCACTCCCGACACACCCCATATCATGCTCCCAACATGCTGCTGGATGTTCCATGGATTTGCCTTTCTGTGCAATAGGATTTTGTAGTTTGCTCTTCCTTTTCTATCTCTTTGGAATGCCGCGTTGGTGATGAGAAACTTCCAACTAGGACTTGGGGCTGGCTTTGGGCAACAAATTCCGAATGGATTGATACCTAAGAACTTGTTTGTTCAGACAAACATAACAGCGATCAATCAAACCAGTGGATACATTGACACATGCTCTAGACATCTCTATAGACGTTGCCTGTCATTGGTCCTAGCTGGAGCGGAAGCTGCTTTCATTTCTCGGCCCTTTTGAGAGTTGTTTGCCCAAACACCAGCAACACCATCGAAATGCCAGGTCTTGGATGATGATGGTGGTGAAGATGAGGACGAAGCAAAGCTGACCACACTCTTTGCAGCGTGCGATACACATCAAGATGGAGGGATAGATCAGGAGGAGCCAACTTCCGTGTGTGTTTCTCAGTGTGTGCGTGCCGCTCAAAGGTTCCCTGCCTGGTATATATGCACATACAGAGGTTTTGGCTTGGTCTCAAGGTGTTCCTCCAACTCTCAGGATTGAGTCATTGAGTCACTATACTCAGTTGTTTGTTTTCGGCTCCTGAAGTATTCGTACATGCATTTCTTTGCAGCGCTTCAGCTTCATCCGGGCAGAGGAGCAAAGGATCCGCCGAGAGACTCAGACCAAACACTTCATAATGCAGACCAGGAATTGACACTTGACCATCCCTAGGGCTCCAACTACCTCCGTTTCGAATGTGGTTAGGGGGGGTCTAACCACCGAACGTGAGGATATGGTTGGAGCCCTAGGCTTGTGTGGCAGTACGTATACGGGTGGTTTGGTGTTCTTTCACCTGGCAAATCCTTGTTCCGGGCAAAGCACACGACTTTCCCATGTTGCTTAAGCAAATCCAAGTGTGGAGTCAGATATTGTCGACACAGACTCTGAAGCGCAAGCGCATCTACTATATAACACACCATGGAATGAATACCATGGACAATCCGCTCTGCAGATCAACAAACCAAACATGTAAAGCTTCACTACGTAGGTTTTGCATCGACGGCCATTTGTTTACCTTGAGACAAATACATATTCTTGCTTATACTTATCATGTAATCATTCGCTATGGCACTGGATCTACTCGGTCATAATTTGCGTTTGAATCCCAACAACATGTGTATATATATATATATTATTTTTTTTCACACAGCACCACCGGCCACCGGGTTTACCCAACACATGACAGGTGCGTGCCGGCACAAGAATCCGCACCACACCGCACAGCAGGAGCTGCAGCAGGCGCTTTCCATCGCAGCACCGCCAGCGAACTTGTCACGGCTGCGGACCTTGGCCATCCTCCAGTGCCGCGGACCGGAGGGTGGGGTTGACGCGCAGAGGGCTATTGAAAAGGAGGGAGGGACCGGTGTTTTGAAGGTGGTCAGTGGTCAAGAGTCTGGGGTCATTTTGTGCTCAAAGGGTAGTTTATGGACCCCACTACGTACTTTACCGTCCAATCACCACCCTTTGGGCGGTGTTGGGAGTGCTGTAGTGAAACACACCCGCGACGATCACACATTCGTGTTCGATCACTTCCAACCCCAGCGCCTGGGCCGATGACCTTTGCCAAGCTCTGGTGAGGTAGATACCTGTGGGACATCCGACCCCCCCAAAAGAAATTCGACCCAAAGAAGGGGATGGACACACACCGCACCCACCGACACCCACCAAATCGGATGGAACTGAGGTTTGGAAGTTGGAGGGCGGCCTTTCACAGCCTGGGCATCGGTGTTGAGGATCCCATCACCGAGGCATGGAGAGGAGAGGGAAGGAGAGGAAAGGGTAAAGTTCAGGGAAGTCCAAAAGCAGGTGGGTGCTACTTCGCAGGTACAAGAGTTGCTTGCGACAGGAGCTAACAAGAATACCGTTAGAACAAGAGAGAGTGGGACGTTGTGGAGGCCCGTGTCTTACATTGTTTTTCTTTTTTGCTTATGTTTTGCACTTGTACTTAGAAACATGTTTGTTGTAGCCGTATAGCAAGTTGGTATCAAATAGCCTTGTACTATTGTAATATAATGTTAACCTCCCAATAATGAACCAAGCATCAATAATGATCAGTTTTTTTGGCCTGCCAGGATGTTGCAATGTACTTTTAACTGGGCCAACATCCAGACCCCAAAATGGACAACAAAATTGTCGAATCAATTATAAACATGAGAAGACAATAATAATCAGTATTGTTCTCTCAGATCCCAACACCAGGCTCGCCCGGTCAATCGAACGTCCTGGCCGAGGCTCGTTTTGTGGCTCTTGCATCGAATCTGGATATCGCCTATGAAGACTCTTGGATCAAATAAAAAATCAACATTTTGTACACAACACGCAGCCAGCACCACCCAAGTCGGGTGGTTTCTAGCCCGCTTGGCTATATATATATATATGTGTATTTTTTAAAATCACCACCTGCACTGGGAGGTGCTGGAGGGTCCTGTTCCACCATCCTGCACAGCCTTTCCCATCCTCATCCTGGTGTTGTGTAGGATGATGTTTTCATGTGTTGTATATATGTGTGTGTGTTTTTCCCTCTGGGCGAATCCTCTTTGGGCCTTCTAGTGAAGATATGTGTTTCTTCCCGGCTTCCAGAGCACGCCATGAGATAGCACGCTGATTTGGATCAGCACTATACCTTCAATGGGAGCCGCGAAATCATGCAAAATCCAAGTGAGCAGCGGTCAAAACTTCTTAAGTAACACTTTTGAAGAGAGGTTCCCATTTTTCAGAACCAATTCTCCGGTTTGCTTCGTCTTCCAGTCCTCCAAAACACTTCGTCATATGAGTCACATATCGTCCTCCTCCCAGGACGCCTGGGCGATGTTCGCCACCTTATCGCCCACGGGGGGAGCCGGTGACGGTGCCCGAGCTCTCGCAGCACGGCAGCGACTTCGGGTTGCACGAATTCGCGCTGCGCGTTTGGCTGGCCGGGGAGGCGGGTGGACGCTTGACCGGGTCGACTGGACCACCGGGGGGGGGAATGAGGGGAGGTTGGGGAGATGTAGAGAGAGAGAGGTGTCGGAGAAGAGAATGGTACCAAACAGAGACATGGATGGATCTGGAACTTTGAGAGGGTCGTGAAGTTGATGTTTGATGTTTGATCTTGTGGCCATTTCGTGGCCCGGTCACGAGAATTCCGACTGGACGGACGTGGACGTGGTGCAAACTGGTCTATGTGGATGATCCCAACTTGATGACTTGATCAGTACGGATCAAGTAGACCTGAATACCGGAAGCCTCCAAAGAAAATACCTATATGACCTAGACATCGATCCATTGTTTCATGGTACGTCGGGTCGGGTCATGGAGATCGATCCGATCCGGTCATCGTATCCCGGTCAGGCGGGATCCACGTTGCAAGACGCTGCGAAGCGTTTGCACGCTCCCGCCTTCGAAGGAGACTTAGGCAGGGATTTTTTTTTTTTCTGGGCATGGGTGACTGGACATGCGTGGGGAGAAGGGGAGAAGAGGCCGACGACGTGACGAAATAGCAATGTTCACGATCAACACTTGAAGAAGGGGCCATGTCTCAAAGAAAGGGTAGATCCCTATAGAAAGAAAATATGACTATGCTACGCAGTTCTTCAGTGTTTTGGAAGCACTAAGCAGGACAAACCACAGAGCAGAAGAAGTCATCATGATTTCACCATGTCTTTTCGTAACCTAACTGTCACAAGCCCATGTTTCCAGAGATTCCAAGGTTCAGAAACGTGTACAAGGTTTCCTTGAGGTCCTTCAACTTATGTAATTTACCAGTGAAACTGTAGCATCAATGTCCAAAGGGTTGTTGGCAATGAGGTGCATGTCATGGATAGCCAAACTAATGAGTCGGGCACTTCCGATGTCAATCTGAACAAAGCACATTAATGGGATAGTTTCTCCATCAACTGGGGGTAGATGGATAATCCTGGATAATATGTTGTTCAATCGACTGGCGGTAGATGGAAAAGTCATCAACTTGGGGTTAGTAGATGGACAAATTATCCATGGACAGGGGGTAAATTGTGAATTTCTCCATCGATTGGCGGTAGAGAAATTCCCCATCTGCCGCCAGTGGATGAAGAAATTATTCATCTACCGCCAGTCGGTGGAGAAAATCATAATTATGAATGGCGTTTGATTGAGTTGTAGAACGCAGACAACTCATTGGGGCTTTGGTGCTATCGCATTTTTGTGTGGACGTTTGGTTATGTTACCCGGAGAGGATGATGGGAAGACAAGACTGTTTGCAATGCACAAAAGTGCCAAGCATTTTTGAGCCCTTGCACTGCGGGCTTTCCTATAGACGTATTAGGGACACCAACCACAGTAGTGATCCCACAGCACGGCCTTAAACCAAGCACCACCCATGTCCAATTGTCATGACATTCCCATTCCCAACTCCGAACTCCCAACATTCCTTCTTCATTGTTTATTTCTAGCATGCCATTTTACATGTTTCTGAACATGTGCAATGTGCAGGTGCAATGTGTCAGGGGTGATTCCATTTTCAACATTCACGTTTGCATGCTTCCTGCTGCATACCCCATATTACGACAGTTCATATCCAGTTTTGATGTGCAGGTTTTCCATGCACAAGGGATCCACATACCTTCTCAGAATGTACTTGGACCCTCCGAGCCTACATAAATAGCTCCAATCACCTTCTCAGGTTCGGTATGTGGATCCACAGGGTATACGGTATACACTTTCTCCACGAAAGGACCGCCGTGTCCAAAAACGCCCTGCAGTCCTCGCCGCTGCAGCCTGAGGCCTCCAGCGCTTCCGAGAGGTCTGCGGCTTGAGCGAGGTGGGGCCGTTTTCCTCACGGGCACAGTCGGCATGTGATGAGGAGGAGTCCATGCGTTGTAGGCCAGGACCAGTGGGCGTTTTCGGAAAGGAAACCAACCGGCATCGGAAAGGGAAAACGGAACATAACAAGTATAGCCCGGTAGAGTGGCCCCACCATTGTGCACCAAACGAATCATGTCCCGCCCAGTTGAGGCATCACGGAAACCACCAGAACTGACCCGTTCATCAACTGACCGAGTTGATGGAGGGAGACCTCCAGAACTGACCTCCGGTGGTAGACACGCCCGTGGCACCAAAGGGCGCGCCGGCACCACCGAAGGGCGCGCTGCTGAGGATGGAGCCGCCTCACTGAGCACAGCTTCAGCCTCTCTGGGAACCGCGCGGCTTGGTGGCGGAGTATGGGACGGAGCTGGCTTCTTTGGGAGGGTTGTTGCATTCTGGAAGTGGGGAACTTGAGACATAAGTAGATCATAGTTATGTGATGTTATGTGATTTTTTTTACAATGAATAATCAGATAACCGATCTTATATGTTAAGGCCATATACTGTTCGCTTTGTTTTTTCCAACAGGTGCTTTGTGGGTGAAAAGAGCTGTTTGTTTCAGGGCACCGGGAGATAGGGATGTGCTTAATTGGGGAGGGCGTCTAAATGCCTCTACTAGGACCTTCGCAATGAACCTTTTACATCACTTAGACATTGAAGAGTTCAGCTACAAATCCTGAAAAGGTCATTGGGAAGCTCTAGGCATGTTGGCACTGAAAAGTCCTCTCAGTCCAGTCAGTGAACGGTGTGGTAAATAGTCCTGACTGGGCACCCTCTATATATATATGACTTGTTTCATGAGCTATGTGTCTACGGGAAAACATTATCATCTGTCTATATTGTATATATTTATAGATATCCACATTATTTCTAGTTAGCACAGATTGATACAACAACTTACCCTTGCTCTTGCCAAACGCCAGCAGCCGTGTTTTTTTGGGAGACTCGATCTTGCTGCAGAACGTGGTTCCATCAATCAAGGTACAACATGCAAGACAAATTATCAACTGGATTTGCAGGCTGAATGAAGGGTGCCTGCAGAAACAGCAAACACAGGAGATCTCATGTGTGTACTGTTAACTTGCTAGTAGAAACAAGTGCCACGCTAGTAGTAACAGGTGCCTTACTAGTAGTAACAAGAAGCTAGTAGTAACAAGTGCCACGCTACTAGTAACAAGTGACAGTCGTCGGCTAAGAACGGTCCTATATTCAATGTGCTGCCAGGGAAGAGGCGTTGCGACCGTGTGCAGTCCAGCACGCGGATGTCCGTGCTGGACATGTGGAACAGGCCAAAATCTTTGAGACATACTAAGAAGATATAAACATTGTTTCTGTCTATGAGGGTGTCTCCTTACGTAGAAGGAACAAGGTCAGCTCTCTTTATATACATGTTGGGTTTGTCCTATTCAATATTACCTGCAACAGTCAGTGAACAATTATCACTATTTTAGAGAAAGGCCTTTACTAACCATCATCATCCACTGTTACAGGTAACAGGATAGACCGAATACTGAATATAATTGAATATATATATATGACATTCTATCTATGACCTTCCTATGTTTGTTCTCATGTGATGTTTCTTCTTTATCTTATCCCTTTTTGCCGTTACGGTCAGTTACGGTCCCACCAATGTTCCAACTGCCCTCAGGTGAAACAGTATGACCGGTGTGATACCTTACTCGATACCTTCCTTTGTCCGGGTGTTTGTCCGGGCACAACTATCTCCGGTGTTTGTCCGGCGATGCGGTGATGCTTGTCCGGTTGAACGACCCATCCCGGTTGTCGACGATCCCATGGACCCATATGGACCCTGAAGACCACTGATTGGTACAGGGAAACAATCAGACCCACGGGGCCAGCACGTCAGGGGTCCATGGGATGGTTTTCGGAAGTGGAACTCTTTGAGCAATCAGACCCAGACCTTGGAGAAGAATGATTTCCTGGTGCACCTACTAGGAGCAAGGACGCTACTAGGGGCTCCTGGCCGTACTACTAGGAACAAGTAGCTATAGTAGGAGCCCCTGGCATCGCTACTAGGAGCAAGGGGGCTACTACCTACTGAAACCGCAGAACACCCACCATGTGGTGTCTGGGAAAACTGTCTGAAGCGCTCAAGAAATTAGAACAGTGAGCGTTGGAGCTTCCAGCGTTTGAGCGTTGGAGCTTCCATTGTGACCATATAGATCTCCTTTCTGACCTTAGAGTCTTCGTCAGTGAGAGGCAGAGACCCCAGCTGAGGTCCAAAGGATTGTCGTCCTCCAAGCGAATCCCCTCTGCCACTTGGGGATGGGCGTGGGTGAGGATGGTAGAGAAACCAATTGAGCAAATTTGAAGCAACATGAGACAGACAGACAAACAAGCGAACACTCTCATCAAGGTTTGTCAAAAGGGATGGATGTGAGCAACGTTTTTGGAGTCCCATGTTTGAGAACATGTCCTTGGGCTTTGTTTGCTCGTGCTTGATGAGGCTGTTTTTGATGTTTACCATTGTGGACTAATCTTCGGAAGCTAAAGGCCCTTTCTCAATAGCGTTAACTTCAATTGTTACACTCTGACTCACCAACATGGGAGTGGAAAATGGTCCCTTGAAAGACTACTTTCCTTTGGAAGCAGGGGGGGTTTCCACTTCCATGTTAGTGAGTCGGAGTGTATTTGGTAGATTATACTCTGACCCACAACATGGAAGTAGAACATAGGCTGTCTACGCACAGGGGGCGGGAACCCCACGTGCATGTTATGTGTTCGTGGGAGTTTAAACAGACAAGAAACACAACATATATAGAAAAAATACATCTCCATCCACATCTACTCTTGCTCCCACTTTGGAGGGAGTGGCCGAGCATTGAGCATTTGGACTCGGAGACTGAATTCGTCATTTACCCCACAGAACGTTGATGAAATGGACGATGAGAGACACACCTGGCTGGTGATGCAAATGGTGACCATGGTGTCGCACCATGCTCTCAGGTGAAGTGTCATCCTCCCTTGACGGAGAACGAGGTGACTGCGGCCTACGCCGAATTCAAAGCCAAGTATCACTCGGTGACTCTAGGCGAGGTCCACGTTTTTTTTAATTCATGCGACAGGGTGAGGGCCGAGGGCGAAGCGACCAAGGAGTTCTGCATCTTAGAGCACTTGGACTTGGAATCCGGAACATCTCAGGATTCATGATATATATTCATCTGGTGAATCTGAGACTATTCGCCGAAATCTGAGACTATTCGTCATCATGGTCTGAGACTATTTCCCAAAACTGTGGCTCCTGTGAGGGTATTCCCTCACCAGTGATCGACCCATCTTCGTTTGCGCAAGTCTGGGTGATTTTTTGTTGATCCATCCCTTTGGGTAAATTCTATCCTGGAGAAACTGGGTTAGTCACTGATTTGTTGGGCTTCCTGGGCGGCAATTCCAAGTCTCGTGGAGATTTGAGGTTCTTTGCCCTCGTAGTCTTGGGTCCAACTCTGCTATCGTGGAGGACATTTTGTTTCGCAGCAGGGTAAATGAGACATCCTTGGCAAGAAAGGGGTGCCAAACAAATTGATCTTGATGAGTTGCGTCCAGAAACTGCCAAATCCACCAGTTGCGTCAGTGCAGCGCTACCGTAACCTGTCAAAATCATTCAAAATCCCCACATGCATTGTGCATTTTCCTTGTGTTGTTTTATATTGGTCTTTTAGACGTTTTAGAGTACCTTGGCCCAGCAAGGTCAAGCTATTGGTGACGGCAACATTAAATTCTACTGTATTTGTGATTTGATTTGATGACCAACACCCTTCTCTCTTACCGTCCTCCAAGAGTGCCACCTTCCGTTTGCGATTGCAGAACGGGGCACCCATGAATTCTTCTCCAACCAATTAAATTGATTAGGTTGGTTGATTATAGAGGGAATACTCCGGTGAACCGCCAAGTCTCATAGACTTGACCCCGCTCGCACCCACCCTCTGACCTGCCGGCATCAACCGGCGAATTCACGTGCCAAACTCCGCCCGCATCGGCTTCCAGCTCCTGCAGGTGCCATCCGCTCGGAGCTGGAGAGCAACACCGCCTTCTCCAACGTCTTGGCCTTGGCCGCTCGGCCCCCTGCGGACGTCGCTCGGGTTCGGCGTCCGGCGGTGTCAACGGCACGATCGCTGGGCGGTGGGACATGCAACGCCCGAAAATTTGGGGGGGTGATCCATTTGGTTTGGCACCAGAACCATGTCCCACAGAGTTCTTGTTGATCCCATGTGTGTGCCACAGTCTAGTCGTCTCCCCAAGAGCGCCTCTTGGTTTTTGAGTTGCATGGTGCTCTCGGAAGGTTTGGCTTCTGCTGGTTGTCTCACCCCTGTTCGGAGAGCTGTTCTACCTTCGCTCAAAAGAAAAAGGGCCTCAGAGAGTCCACAAAAAGGAGGGGGGGTTGAGATGGTCATGGGTGGCGGTTGGATGATGGATGGATGGTGAAGGGTAGCTGAAAAGGTGATTTTGTTGGATCTGGAAGACTTGGAGGTGCGGATCGCTGTGGTACAGAATATCAGAATATCAGACTCGGTCAGGATCACGTTCTTGCAAGATGTATCCCGGCTAACATGACCAAGAGTCTCATGGTTGCAACAAAAGTGTTGTATAGTTTTGTCAATATATCGTGATCAGAGTGCTCAGAGTTCTTGCACAGTGCGGTCCGACATAGTAGTGCTGTTGTTGTTCTTTGATGTGTAATCCCATTCATACCAATGCGGTGCCAGGACCTGTAAGGCTGGCAATTTGATATGTTACACGGAAATTTGGTGTCGTTGTTTTCGACATACTCGTACAACTTAAGCATATAATATGTCGACCGGTGCGGAGGACTTTGCAGCAACACGTCGGTTTGGCCGCCGCACAGGACCGCAGCTCCGCGAGCATAGGAGAAACCATGGTAGTGCGCTACCGGGTGCCTCATGCACTACAATCTCAACTGAGATCCTCGGACAGGGCAAGCTGTGGAATGGAAACTCGAGAGCTTTGGCATTGGGGGAAGCTATTGTGACTTCTTACATCGGGTGTTTGCTGGTCTTGTTGATGCCACATCCATTGCTGACCATAGTGTCATGGCCCGTCATGGCCGTTGGTGGGAAGGTCCTGCGTCCGGTTGTTGGTGGAGAAGATATGGCGAGGCGTGCTCACAGTGATCATCATGAGAAAACTAGGAGAAGTTCATGATTGAAGTTGGAGATTTGCCGAACATTTGAGGAAGGGTCCAGAGTACTTGCAGCACGGACCAGAGACAGAGGCGACTGATGCCGACTGATGCCAACAAACTAGAAGCAATGGTGAAGCAGTACATTGTGGATCAAGTGCAAAGAAACCTCTACAACGTGTGGTGCAAGAAGGTTTACAGTTGTAGTCACACACAATATAAGCTTTGCACTATATAAACAGCGTCCCAAGATAGAATCCAAAAGTCGAAGATGTTTCGATATGCTTGGTCTTCCGCCAAGGGGGTTCAAGACAGGCTTTGGAGCATGTCTTTTGGAGGGAGGGTGTTCTTTATTTGCTCTTTTGTTTGGTGGAAAGTCTTGTATCCTACAACTTCTTCAATGTCTTCATCAGTTCATTTCTATTGCAGAGATCTATCGAAACAATAAGCAGATAAGCATATGTTCAAGCTAGTTTTTTCTAGAGAATGGCTTATGGCAACCTTAAATCAGTAACATCCTTCAAGAAACTGCATTTTGTCCTGTGCGTTCTGAGATTTTGCCATCTGGTTTCTTCACCGGACAAAGAGGAACCCCGCGTGGCGAAGTTTCGCCGCGTTTGAGTCTGACGCCTGAGGAGAACATCCCTTCATTGCACTGGTGCCCTCGAACATGGCCTGGATGTCAGGCGCTTCATGACCGCTTCACTAGCGCAGTGTATGAGTTGCTTATAGGCACCAACAAATAAAATACAAATAGCACAATCCAATTATGTTACAAGTATCTCTTCACGTGTACACAACACCAACTGCCGAATGTTGTGTGAAGAAAGAGAGGGAGGACACGGGGGTTGAACGTTCAATCGGTCCCACATTCGAACACGGGGCCACGTATGAAATAGGGTCATGAACAAATAGGGTCCCACTTTTCAGAGCCTGATTCTTTTCAGAGCTGAAAAGTGAGAAGCACTTACATTACTATATGACCAAGTCAAGTTTGGTCTTTAGAACAGAGCCCCAGGTAAGGCTAAACTCTTCCAGCATGGCAGTTCATACAGATCCACGAGATTCCACGAGTACGGCTCTTCAAGCCAATATCAGTGCGGCCGTTCGGAAGGTTTGCTTTCCCTTGGCAATCCCAGGTGGCGGCGGCTGCTGGATGATCGGCCGCACCACGCCCGTCACCGAGATGACCGGCCCCAAGTTCTCGCTGAACCGCAACGGCGAAGGCCTTCGTCACCGGATGGTCGGAACTTGGGTGTTGGGGTGGTCCACACAAGCGGGGACGCGGTCGAGGACCGTCCCAAGCTGCCTGGCACTGGAAAAAACTTGCCAAGGTGGCACAAGAAAGATTAAATGGTTGCCATATGTTGTGATCGGTCGGTTGGCAGGGAGGTCGGTGAAATCCGTCCAGGTCATTGCCTGAAATCGCTCCAACACCACATCTGCAGGTTCATGTCCACCGTGCGACGCGTTCTCCCAGCTAGAAGTATAGTGACCGAGACACCAATACCCCACCTGTTTGAGACTTGCCTTTTAATCTTGGGGTTGTTATTAATATTGGTCAATGTAGGCTGTAGGCAAACAACTATTCCAGTCCCATGTTTGGGTACTATAGAGTCTGACCAATTCAGAGAGTTCGGTGGAGCTAAACAGACGTGACGTAGTCATACGTAGTCTCAAATCCTCAGTCGTAAAGCTTCTTCGTTTCACAATCCCATCAAATTCTCATCAAATCCACTTAAATGGTGCAATCCCGGAAGACGAGACAAGACGAGACAGGCACCTGCGTTTTCGCCCTGCGTTTGAGTTGCAGGTGTTTTGCGTCTCCAAGTCTGGCCGGGCGTGAGCCATTTGGAGCTCGGCGCCGCCGACCTGCGCATCTTCGCTTCGCCGGATGGCATGGCCATCGGCCGGCAGGTGGGGCGTCGGCCGGAAATGCGTTGGGCGGCGGGTCAGCGTTTGCCGCGCAGGTCCGCGTTGGTCTGCTGGAGTTCGTGGGGGGTCTCGGAAGTCGTAAGAAGACGTCTCTCATGCAATAACCCTATAGGGCTACCTCCTGAGAAGGTGGTTAGGGTGGGCGCCAGGGGCGTCTAACCACCTTCTGAGGATATGGTTGGAGCCTAGGGATAATTATAGCATAAATTAGCATGATCAAGTGGTGGATTCAAAACCCCAAACCCCTAAAAACCTTAGGGCTTCAACACACTGGCTTTGGACCTTAGTTAGGGTTTCAAAACCCTAACCCCTAAAAACCTTAGGGTTTAGGGTTTTAGGGCTTTTAGGGTTTTAGGGTTTAGGGTTTAGGGTCCGCCAACAAGGAAAAGGAAAAGGAAAAGGAAAGGAGAGGAAAGGAAAAGGAAAAGGAAAGGAGAGGAAAGGAAAAGGAAAAGGAAAAGCACGCCCTAATGCCTATAATTTTCAAGGAAAAGAAAAAGGAAAAGGAAAAGGACAAGGAAAAGGAAAAGGAAAAGGAAAGGAGAGGAAAGGACAAGGAAAAGGAAAAGGAAAAAGAAAGGAGAGGAAAGGAAAAGGAAAAGCACGCCCTAATGCCTATAATTTTGCAGGAAAAGGAACAGGAAAAGGACAAGGAAAAGGAAAAGGAAAAAGAAAGGAGAAGAAAGGAAAAGGAAAAGCACGCCCTAATGCCTATAATTTTTTGCTTAGGTTAGAGTTGGGAGGAGATGCTTCTTCACAGTCTTGCATGCAGAGAAATCGGCGACGACCTGCGTTGATGAGCGGTTGTGTGCCCCACCACCCACTACGCAGTGCACCTTTACAGGGCAATCTTTGTCAAGCTCATAAAGCTATCAAGGATGACACAATTTCTGAGACACGAGTGTCCGGGTTCTGCCATTGAGGAAATCCTTACACTCCTGATCGAAATTCATTCATATTGATGACCAGACACTTTCTCACCAACCCAAGATCACCTTTAATGGTCCCTGGTCTATCGACCATCCTCAAGATGTTGACGCCACAACAACCTCCTCATGTTCAGCCCTTTGCATCCTTATTGTGCATCAAACTAAGCCATCAAATCATCATTCACATTTGATGTTTAAGGCATTTTAAGCAGCTTCTTTCTAAGCAACTAATTACACTGTATGCATATTCAATCAGCTTTGCGTGAAACCTATCCCCGGTCCGGTCTGACAGGTCAACAAAAGGCCATGTGACATGTCGGAGTGGGGAGTGACGTCGTCCAGCCAGGGTCCATCCTGCTCTCATCATCGCGAGCCGGTCAGGAGGGGTCTGTCCAAACTCCGGACAATACTAGTAGCAAGGACGGTATTAGGTGGAGGCCATTGCAAGTAGGTTGGAGGCCATCGCTACTAGTAACAAAGGGCATCGCTACAAACGGAGCATGTTTCAGCTTCGAGCTCCGATCTCGGCTCCAGGTCGGCTCCAGTGCCATGTTTCAGCTGCGCCCGCCGGCGCCTGCGAAGATCATGCCCTTGGGACCTGGGGCGATGGTCGATATATGGGGACCGCGGGGATGTCTTGGAGGGGAGTTCGGAGACGAGACCTGACACATGTCGACCTGTGCATGTGCGTATATAGTGTAGCTATGTAGCTCTTGAATGCTCTTGGTATTTTCGGATTGATGACAACATAAACGACTATCCTAGAACGAAATAAAACCACAAATATGAATAGTCTTCACAATCCATGTTTTGGGGGGGTCTGTGTGGTGGGTGTGAAGTGGGTTTTACGAAGGACGGGAGTTTTCCCATGATTTCCTGCTCCACATGGTGATGACTGAGGATCGAAGCTGCTTCCTTGACCCCGACCAGTACGCGGCTCTTGTGGGAGGCGCCCAATCCACCCGTGAGTGCCTTGGTGTTTGCATGTATTTCCTTAGCGCTGCAGTCGCGGACCCTCCCACTCTCAGAAGGTACTTGGAGTCCTACGGCTTGTGAAGATCTACTGGTGTTTGGTAGCGCCATGTATATTATTTATATATGGCATATGCAGATGTTATAGGACATGTAGTGCCAGAAAATACAAAAAAGTAGAGTCCTGGATGGTATCAGGGAAGCTGGGACCTGGCTTTAAACTTCAAGGCTTTTCTGGTACAAAGCCAATCCCATAAAGCTTTCACAGAAGGTGCTTCAGCTTCAGGGTCTTGAGGGAAGATAGTATCGCAATGGTCGTGGCACCCCCCAATGCATGCTGCACTAGAGCTTCTAGCCTACCAGCGCTACCAGTAATCTTCGTGAGTCTTTGTACACTTTTCTACCCAGGTGACCAGTCGGCTGGCTAAAGCCCATCCGCTGGCTCAGGTCGACCTGCTACAGAGTCACAGTTTCGCTATGTGGTGCGTGGCAAAGCCATGGGCTTGGATATCGAACAAGAAGCAGTTCTCCAGGACTGGCAGAAAGACCACAGACACCTGTGCCCTGCAGACCGTGCAACCCACCACGACCCATGTGACAGTGTTCAATGTAGCCAGAACGTCCTAGAACCCAGACATGACCTCCTTTCTCCATCATTTGATTTAAATACAACACCAAATTAACTATTGGGATATAAGTAAGTATATAGTATATAGTTTAATGTTGTTGTTGGGCCGTAAGTTGTGGATAGGAGGAAAGTGATGAGTGACAGTGAGGAAGTCCTTACAGCGCTCATTTGTTTTGATAGGAAAAGGCCATATGTTGGAGAGTTGATCCTCCAAAACAGTGGGTCACTCAGGCTCTAGGTTTGTTGTTAGTACATGTTTGTACTATGGTGTTACAATCATGCTAAGGATTGGATATAGACTGGGTTGTACCATGGACCATGAACCTCTTTCTGCATCATTGCTTTGTCTCATAGCGTTTGAACATGTTGGAATACTGCTCAAATAGTCCAAGAACGTTCTAACACCCTCGAGAGATGCTGTCCAGTTTTTCACGACCCACTGAGCCACACCACGTTACAGCTCCTGATGCACCACAGCATGTCACTAAACACGCAAAGCGTGTTTTGGATGAAGGAGTCGTTCTTTGATCTACAGGTGTCCCACTTGTTTTACCCTGATATCGGCAGGTTCTTCCTTTCCCCAACTGCCCAAATGGAATGCTCCTCGCCCAACTCCCTTCGCCAGGAGCAGCAGGTGTGGTCGCATCTGAAGAAGTCCACCTCGAAGTTCCTGAGCCGCTGTGAAGAAGTCCACCGAGCCATGGGGGATTACAGGAGTTCGCGATTCCTGGTCATCCCTTTTGTCTTTCTTTCGCACCATTCACGGAACCGCGACTTCCTGGCAGTGGCAGTGTACTAGTATGTATAGACCCCCAAATAGATAGAAGTTCGTAGATCCCCATGTAGAACGTGTAAGACAGGAAACCGTGCGTAGATCCCCTTATATGATAGGGGGCCACGACGAGAGGATTTACACATGTCCATCGGTTTTGTTTTGTGGGCGTGCTGGTGAAGAGACGGCGCGCCCAGGCCATCAGGTGCATGGCCTTTTGCCTGGTGTCCGGTATCAGTTCCAGGCAGGTGCAGACACCAATTGGTTGCCGTTTTGGTGGGGACGACTGTCGGGTGTGCTTGGACAAAATTGACAAAAGAAAGCAGTGTTACTCGTGGTAAACATGGACATTTGCTTGCCTTTCACTTGTGCGCTTTAGTTTGTCAAGAAGATCGCGGACATCATCTGCCCGCTCTACAATTAATTCCCAACTCTTTCTTCTTGTATTCCGCCTTTCTTCAACTTGCCATGTTTGGACTCTGGACTTTCACCCTCAAGCGCCAATCCCTCTGTTTGGTCCCCAGGTGCACGCCTTTTCCAAGTCCAAGCGTGGGAGCTTCGTCGACAACTCGCCCCGTGCCGGCGGCAGCGCCGCGATGGCGGCGGCGACTACTGCGGCGCCGGAGGGGTTGGAATCCTTGGCCTCGCCGGGTGTCGAGGCACGAACTGAGGAAGTCGAGCTACATGGACCAAACCTCTAGGTTTTGACCCATCCCATCCCATCCCCAAATAAAGCTACGTACTTTGGCTCTGACATTTGAATGTCTCCAGATATCACGTTCAGCAAAAGTCACCAGAAGTCTCCGATAAAGGAGACCCAACATTTCAAGGTGGTCACGATGAAAGGTCGACCCAACACCATCTCCTGGACCATACTTCCACTGGCAGTCTTTTGCCAGTTTGATCCACATCGCTGTATTGCTATAATTGGTACAGGTTTTTGTTGATCAGCTGTATAGTGCAGAAGAAACTCTTGTTCTTTGATTGATACAGCTAGGCTTCCAAGCATGCCAACCATCGACAACGTTGTCGAGCGCTCCTTTTTTAAATTTAAGTCATTGCTGAATGAACTTGCTGCAGCAACGCAACCTACAGATACATATGATACATTGATATATCGATATTACCTCATGCTTCATCAACAACAGTATCACGCCATCGGTGCGGCCACCAACATCAATGAACCAAACGCCCCACAAATACCTCCAAACCGCCAGCACCCCAAAACCCGGCGCGCAACACACGGCGCGGCCGCGCGGCCGTAGAGGTCACCATGCCGGAGCGCCCGGCCCCACCGCAGCCAAGCCACGCCATCCTGGTGGAGCGAGGCCTCGGGGGATCCTTCACCCTACGCTGGGCCGCTAGGAGCGAAGTCGGCGGAAGGAGCCGGGTGGTGTTTGGATCCTTTTTTCGGGCGGTGTGTTTGGGAGGGAGGGGTACCCAATGAAGGGTAGAAAGGACTAGAGGCGGATTTGGAAGCAGACGCAATTATAGATGTTCTACCAGCACCCGATTCTTACAGTTCACCGAAATGGAGGTTTTTGGTGACTTAAAGGTGGCAGGTATCCCTTTTGTTTTGAAGAGTACTTGGACTCTTGGGGCAGGAGGGCACCCGAAGGTGAGGATGGTGAGGGCTGGGGGTTTGGGGAAGAAGGTCCAAACGAACGATCCACTAGTGGAAGCCAAAGAGATTGAATCCTATATTCATTATCCATCAGACCATATCCAACCTATACCAACCGTTTCAAAGACCCTGACAATGCAGCTTGGGACCCTGAAAAGGATTAGTGCGGATCCAAAGCGATCTCCACCGCGTTGGGCTGAGGCAGAGCATGAGTCGGGCGGCGGTGGCCAGAACGCTTGGGGATATGAGGTCTTTTGGACGGTGCCGCAAGACGATGAGGAGCCACCGGGAGAGTTGGCCTAATAATACATACCATTACATACCCCTAAATAGATAGAAAAGTATATAGATCCCCACTAAAAATGTATTGGACACCGTTTCTATCTGCTTGCGGACCGCTATAAAGGTGTCTCTCTTCAGTCCTAAAGTGCCTAAAGTTACACCACTGTAGATGATTTGATGAATTTGATGAATTAAACCTCGATACCTACAGTAAACTTTACTTCGACCATGTTTTGGGGATTCTTATTCATCAACCTTTATCATTGGACGTTTATTATCGTTTATGTACTGTATTGTTAATTGTTTTGTGTACAAGCCTAAGGGCCTAGCTGCCCTAGAAACATAGTAATAGTTTACTATTGTAATTACAGTGTTGCTATAATTATAACTATCAAGCCCTGCGTCCAATAATACCTTCTGGTTAGCATCCATTGTTCCACAATCCTAAACACCTCTCTAGCAAAATTATGTCATTTTCCCTTATTAGAACTCTGTCAAAATCTTAACGTGTTCTAGCTCACAAGGGGTACCCCTCTCACAGGCCTCAGTGTTCACACAGAATCATCTCATCTCATCATCCATCATCAGGTCATCATCTTTATTAAGGGGATGTGGTCTCCAATCCCTCCAATCTCAACCCTTGCTGACCTCGTTGATGTTGAAGGGAGGGGGGGTTGATTAATCTGGTGTTGGTATTACATCTTTTGACCCCTGTACTTCCTGGGACGGTAAGCCTCGCTCGGCAGGAGCCGGAAACGGCCCAGAAGCACGTGGACCATGAGGACGCCTTTGCACCCGGCGAGAAGAGCCTCGTGTGGCGCTATCCGGGGCCAGTCTTCTTCCGAAAGCCCGGGGACGGCACCGTGGAAGGACCGGGGACGGCACCGTTGGTTTTGGGGGAGTAGATTTCATGCTGTTTGGTCGGAGAACAGTTTGTTGCTTGTTTTCTTTTTACTATAAGCTGGGTGTTTGCCGCTACATTATGGCCTTACCATGTGTGTTGCGTGCTCAAAGTGACCACCTGGTGGTTACCTGACTTGGTAGTCCCACCTGGCCCAGGGCCGACACTCAGCTGGGTGTTTAAACCACGTGGGTCGCCATCCAACACCCAGGCCTGAGAACCTTAGAAGTGAATTATTGCAACCTTCAGAAGACACATCCATGAATTAGTTTGAGCCGATTTGGAGATCTACAGTATGCTTTAGCTGAGCTCCTTGTCTCCTTTCTTTGCAGCGGCAGCCAAAGAACTGAAGGACTTTTACATCCTCCAGAAGCAGATGCTGTCCCCCTTGATGAGGTTAGCAGGGTGGAGAGCATGCTTCGGCGTTCTCTTTTTCTTTGATGTGGGTATACTTCAAATACTGGGTTTGTCTGAACAAGAGTGGACCAGTTTTTACCAATAGTTTTCATCGTTGGTTGTTTGTACAAGGGGTCTTTGGGAAGAACCAAACAAGTTGGAGCTTGATTGGTCAACATCCCCGAGTGCCAAACCATTGAGGGCGAGTTGAATAGTATCCACAAGAGCATGTCCAAGGGTTAAAGTCCAGGAATTGCTGTTGGAAAGAAAAGAAGGAGGATTATAAAGATATCTATCCACACAAAAAGCTTCTTGTAAAAAAACTATTGCACCCCCAAACAATTCCAAGGTCCAAGTAGAAGGAATGATTTCTCGGAGGAATGCAGTGTGTAAGGGGGAAATCCTTATTGCACTCCTTTTAAAGACTCATGGAAGTGGAAGACCACCTATTTGGTATTCCAAAACTGGTCATCAAGGGACCATCTTCCAAATCCATTCGTATGTGCTTTGTGATGTCGTTCGAAGATTCCTGGGATTCCCTTTGAAGAATCCACACCAACACATCCAAACTACGCATCGCCTCTCCACTTCACACTTCTTGTCCCTTCTTTCCACATCACTCCTTCCATGCCACTCATGGTTCATCCGCCCTCCTGTTGTGCATTCTCCAACACTAAGCCTTGACTCTCCGCGGACTCGGTGAAATCCCCTCCGCAGGTGAGCTTCTGCGTGCGCGCGGTGGACCCCTTCAGCAGCGGGGTGACCTCGCCTATGGGCGACCTGGGACCAGCGGTGCCGTTGCCCAGCGCGGCGGAGGCGATCCTCCGGGAGGCGGAGGCCATGAAGCTCATCGGAGAAGGAGAGGGGGTGGAGAGGGGAGCACCAGGGGGTGGGGTGGAGAGAGGGTGGAAGGAAAGAAGGAGAGCGGTAGAGAGGGGGGGCCCAGCCCAAGAACGGCTTTGAATGGTTTAGAGGATGGAGACGTAGATGATGAAAAATAGAGTGGTACTATTGAATTAGTATTAGGTGTCGTCGCTGCAGGTGTTTCCGGAGGGGCAGGGGAGGTGGTGAGGTGAATTGGAAGAACAAATTGAACATGGGAAGATCGAAAGATCTAGACCTCGACTGGGGGGAGGTTTCAACATGTGAGAGAAAAGTTTTAGGATGTCATGGTGATGACCCTTGTGGGTGAACAGCTTGCAATTGCTTTTTTTCTCACCTGCGGAACTGGCTGAGACGGATAAGGAAGATCCAATATGACCTGAATATTCTGAATATCCCTTTGGTCAAAGGCATGGCTGTATTGAAATCCTGAAGCATTTTTTTGAAGGTGAGACGTCCGCCCAAATCCTTGAATCAGGGTCTTGATCTCAGAAAGCATGGCAACTTACACTCGGGAGGAGACCCACATGGAACCTGATGGCATGGACCTTTTGGAAGACTTGCTTCCTCCATAATCCAGTCCATGATCCTGAGATGCAACCTTCAGGAAGGAATGGATTTTGGAATGGATCCATGGTTCATAAGATCTCCAAAAAGGACGACTGGATCCTGGACCCTCTGGAAACCTCTTGGACTTCCCCCCCATTCCAACACCATGCTGATGAGTGCAGGAGCTGTGCGTGCCGGTGGCTTCAAGCGCTTTTTGGAGGAGGCAGAGGATGCAGGCACTTGCGGACGACCTTTCAGTCAGCTAGGAGAGATCCAGGTCCCCATGTCTCTGTGACAGGGTTCTAACACCAGTGATTTGTTGTATGGATCCGCTGCCAGTAAAAAGCATCAGATTTTGGGTTGTGACAAAAATCATCAAAAACCTAATTGCTTGCTTTGTTTTAATTAGGCCATGTCTTTCTGGACAGAGTTAAATGAATAAGAAAATGCATAGACCTAGGCCTAACATTGTTTTTGATTGGTTTGATTTGAAGTTAGCTAGTCAGCTAGCCGGGACACCCGAGTTGAAGGAATTTCATATTTGCTTAATTATAACTTACTTTGAGTCCTGAAATAGCACACACTCCTTGTCTCCCATATAACGCTAACAACTGGTTGATTAGTCGTATTTTGTTGGCAACCCTCAACTCTTCCAACTGAGTCAAACTGGGCTGTAAAGACATGTAAGGACAACCTCCAGACACAGGCTATAGCTACAGCTACTGCTTGTAGCTATGGCTCCTCTCATTTTTGATGCTCTCTCATGGCCACGGAGGCCTCATTGGTACTGGGTCCTCCAGTGAGTTGGACTTGAGACGGGTGCTCTACAAGAAGGTCGAGGAAGCTGGTGGCTTGAAGGAGATGCTTGGTCACAAGGCATCATCCTCGTTTGCTTGGGATAAAAACAACAACATGCGGTTTTAGATGGTTTTATAGATGGTTTTAGAGTCTTTGTTGGCATGGTTTGCGCCTGTAGTACAGGATCAACGCCAAGCAAGTTTGGGTTTTGATTGGGATCTTCTTTTGCAGAGAACCCAGGCAAAGGCCACCTTGGAAAGACTGACAAGTGGCATTTTGAAATTATGTCCACTTAAGAATCATTGGCTTGAAAAAATCACATAAACAATACAACCATAACATGTAAGAGATGCCTAAATTCGAGACAATTTGAGTTTAAAGTTTAAATACTTCTGCCCTGGTCCGCTCCCCTAGTTGGCTATGGCTATTATGTGGACTGCATCATTTGGATGGTTTAAGGGTACAACAAGTTTGGTGGTGTTGCAGCCCATCAAGTTTCGCTTCATGATTCGCTGTATGCAGATCATTTTTGCGGCTTGGGATGATGTTCTCCGACAAAATCCTGAGAGTACTCTGTCGGTCCCGCTATCCGTGAAAAAGTCACGCTTCGACCAACTTAGCAGCTGACCTCGGATGCAAGTGATCTGGAAACCCCGGCGCTTGCTGGAGGTCATCATTCCCCAACAAAGAGCCCAAACATCCATTCTAGTACTTGCTCAAGATCCACGGACATAGAGGAGTACCCCTTGCCATCAGAACACGGAGCGAGGAGATGGGGGGTATTAGACTGTATTAGCCAAACTTCTAGATTTGATCTCCAATCGTTTTTTTGATGAGATGGAAAGGACGCTACTAGGTGGAGGCCATTGCTATCCATTGCTATTAGGTTGGAGGCCATCGCTACTATAGTAACAAGAAGCTACTCTAGATAGATGGAATGTTATCAATTGATCACTGTTCTCACTGGTCCAGACCATCTGATGCAGTCTCGTGTGACTGAGGGTCATTGAAGCGATGACCGATCTTCAGATGAAAAGCTTTAAGGACCGGACGCTGACAGAGAAGGCAGTGGCAGAGGCTGACTGTGCAGGTGAGTGTGTATTTGAATAGGGAGATCCCCGAGTCCAAGAGTCCTCTCCGAACCGCAACGACCGGGGCGGGGCGTTAAATAGGGACGTCTCCCTATTTGAACCACGCCATGGGATGTAGACTCCAGACTTGCCCAGACTCCATTGATGGCTCCCAACTGTTGGGGACCCAGGTGGACTGGTCGAATTGGACTCCCTCATCCGGACGCGGCAAGGGGTGCAAAGCTTCTGAGAGAGGCGTCGTTATTTGCGTCCCAACGCAATCCCAACGCAATCCCTTGCATCCTTCAGAAACTCCAAGCGAACTGATCCATTTTGTGGAGTCACGCCGAATTTCGCATGAATCTCCCTAGTTCGCCACTCACCCAACTGTGAGTCTACAGTGATCCATGTTTGGCTTGGTATTTCAAAGCTCTTGAATCTTCAAGAAGGGAATTCGCACTTGGCTGGAGCGATTCAGGCTATAAAAGCTTTAGTGATACTAGGATAAATTCTCTACTGCGTATAGTCTATAGGTTCCCATAGGGTTCCCATCATTCACAATATTCACAAGTTGCAAGGCTTGAATATGTCGGCCGCCCTCCATAGACTTCCGGATGTCGAGATGTCAACCAGGGTTCCGGGCTTGACAACCCCCATACCCATCTCTGACTTCAGCTTCACACAGTTCCTGACCTCGTTTCACCAACATCTCATTGCCTCAGAACATCTCAGAACTTGTAACTTGCTTCGTTCATTTCCACCATCCGGAGCTCGTCTCCGTGACCGCCATCCAGAGCCGGCCGCGCAGGATGCCTGCGAGATCGTCAAGGCGATCCAAGAGAGTGCCCTTGGTCGCCAGCTCGGGCGAAGAGATCGAAGTCCCAGATTGATGTAGTTCATGTTATTTTATGTTATTTTGATTTATTTTGTATGAACGGGGTGATGTTGTGAAGACTACCAGAAAAGAAGACCAAAGCCCCATTGGGCCATTCTGGGGGATCTTGACTGGGTTTGTTCCACTTCCATGTTGATTTCAAGTCAATGCTTTAAAGGGATAAAGTCCTGCTTTCTTTTCGGCAAATTGACATTTGCTGCATCGAAGCCCAATAGACCACCTTGGCATGTCCAGCTTTCGGACAGTCCAAAGACCCTCCTGGTCAAAGCAAAACAGGAGGCTTAAGGCTTCAACAAACACAGACTGAGAGAGAGGGAGAGAAAGATGGCAAGTCGGTTTCTCAGGTTCCTAGGGTTGAGCCGAACGCCCATGTCGGATCAAGCTGATGGTCGCAAGTCCCAGGCGTTCCAACACATCGCCGCCGGGTAGCGACCATGTCGGTGAAGCCGACCTTCTCTCAAGAAAGCTCGATTGTCGGGATTGCTCATGGGAGTGATGAGATTTCTTGCGACAGTAGAGAGGAATCCGAGATGTTTTCATGTGAAGTTGCGAGGAAAGAAAGCGAGAGCTCCATTTCCGAAGAGGCTACCCAGGTCAGGATGACGTCAACCCAGTCGCTCACGTTGCCTGCACAGTTGCTAGACCTGGTGCTTGCAATGAAGCTGACCCGACCCGACATCTTGCGAGTGACGCCCGCCTATTGCGCCCTTCGGAAGCCTGGCTAATGTTTAGTAGCTGTTTCTTCCTCTGTCCAATCAACGGGTTGGAGTGGTGGGATTTGGGTGTGTGTTAAAGTAGGAAGACCCCTAAAGACCACCTGGAAGAAGGAAAACATACCAAAATCAATTGGTTGGCAGGGCCCCCCTATATTAATAGAATACACACCAATTTCTGTCTTAAAGAGGCATACAGTGGCCGCTCAATCGCGACATAGACGGAGATCACTGACGATGCCATTCCGGCCTACTATCCGCCCAGACCATCCATGGGACTAGCATAAACCTACTTTAGACCCCTGGAACCAGGTCCCACGGAGTGTTTGGGATGGGAGCCGAGTATGTATCGAACACGACTGGAAATCCTACCGCGCCCACGGCTTTCAGCCAAATCCCAGGGCCGGTGCCATTGCCTTCCAGTCAGCATCCAACGTTGATCTGCACCAGCAGAGCTTTGTGAGCCACAGAATCAGACGATTTTGGTCCCACTCTTGGCATGGTGACCTGGGCACCGTTGAGGACATGGTTTATATTTAAGACATATTACCCTCCCTGCAACGAATATGGAACTGGACAACCCCTGTTTGTAGAGGAAAAAGGTCTCTCCAGATTTTGAGGGGTGATTGTCCACTTCCATGATTGTTGCAGGGATGATATATATATATATACATATACACATTAAAATCGTGTTTGTTCAGCAACTTGACGCGCGGGGCTCGGACGAACGCCCAGAAATGGGGCGATTGGGAGGTTCGGTTTTGGAGCTACAAATTCCACCATGTTCACCTCCTGCACAGTGCCGACACTCCAAGCACTTTGTTCGGGGACACCTAAGGAGACCGCTTCAAGAAATATCTCACCGTGCTGGTGCTCTACAAAGGCACACCTGCCATCTTTGTGGGTTCCTTCATGGCTTTACTTCCTATGGTCCTCTTTCCGCTGCTGCCCGACATGCCTGGAATTGCCGGATTTGCAGACATGCGGTTTTCTCCTTGGTCTGTATGCATTGGCGTTACCTTCACCATCTTGATGTTTCTTCTTTGGAAGCCACATCAGCAGGTCTTCTTCGATCAGATTTGCATCAACCAGAAAGACAGGAGGCTGAAGATGGAGGCGATTCTGAGCCTCTCAGGTCTATTGAAGAGATCAGAGGAGATGTTTGTTCTGTGGGATTCGACGTGGACACAGAGATTGTGGTGTTTATTTGAACTCGCTGCCTTTATGAAAAGTAAGGATTCATCTGGCAGCGTTCAAATCCTCACCATCCGACCTACGTTCATTGGCCCTTGCATGACGGTCATTTTCCTCATGTCTTTCTTGGCGGTGCTTCCACTGGTCTTCTTGAGAGGAGAGAACATGGATCTTATGATGCTCACTGCTGGAGCGATATTGCTCGCTTGCGTGTTGCCTGCGCTGGTGGCTAGTATGGCCTTCAGGAGACAAAGACGTAGAAAACACGCCAACAAGCAATTCACTTGTTGACAAGGAATAGATCGTGAATGGTTCCTTAATCATTTTTCCGTAGTAATTGTATATATATATATACATACATACATACGTACAGGTTACGTGCATAAAACAAAAGTCTGTATATAATACGACGTATAACTTGAAATAATATGAAATAATTGGACATCCCAGCATCTCCTCGTGGTTAAAGTTTACTTGCGCTCCTTTGGTGGCTCAGGAGTTATTTTCGCTCCGTGGATGTTCTTGAAGATCAGCTACGTACGGCCAATTTGGATGAAGCACGATGCAGCTGCTGCGACTGTGGGCATGTGTCGCAAGATGGGCAATCTATGATTTGCGATCGAGTGGTGGTGAAGGAGTGCATCAAGATTTGGTTTGGAAACCAGGAAGCCTTTGAGACGTGTCTCCACTCTGAGGTGTTGGATACCTTGTCGTCAAAGTTGCGCTATGGTTTCTTTACCAAGAAGTACTGCCTGGCCATGACCATGCCAATCCTTTGGGCCTTCATGGACATCTCTGCATCTTGGGCAGCGCATGCCTGGTGGGATTTTTCAGTGGAATGGCTTCTCGCTGGACTTACCGTTTCTCACTTTGGCCAAAAAATACTTATCCTTTTGACCTTTTGCCCTCCGGCTTTCTCAGTGTTGAAGTGTTGTTCCACGTAGGCGAAGCCCATTCTGCATGTCCGGAAGGAATTGTGCATGTTTTTTGTTCTGGATGTGGCCCCGCGAGGTCTGGTTCATTTGGATCCCTTTGACTTTTGAGTGGTTCGTGTATTTAGCACACCAACATCGGCAAAAGGCCAGCACTTGTTGCCGCGACCTGCTGCGAAGCATCATGGTCATCCTTTTGGCAGCACCTATGATAGTCATTCTCGCAGCAATCTTTGTGGGTCACGCTGTTTTGGTTTCAAAATTGTGGGAACTCTATGGACCTCACCATCGTTACTTGGCCTCCTTAGATTTGGCCTTTGCGGTGCTTTTTGCGGCTGCGCTTCTAGGGTTGCTGTTCCAAGCGATGCCGGCTGCTCGGTTTTCGCGTGGTCCACGTGAGAGTCACGGTGAGACTACCGAATCCTGAGCGTCCACCGCAAGAGAAAATCAAGTACAGTACGTGTCCAACGCCATGCTGGCCTTTGCATGAAGAAGCCCATACTGGTCTCTACTTTTTAACGGTTTTGATAGCAAATTGGAGAGGATCTGGCAGGGTGCCAGGGTCGTACAACCAGGCTTCAGACACACAACGGCGGTGCCCCAAGATAGTATATCCTGGTACATCCTGGTACGCAGTTATTACTGATACAGTTCTCAATTGACCACCTACTTCATGCAAATTAGATAGGCCAACTCGTCCAACCTCCATTATGGTCTGAACCATCATGAGAGATATATGAACACCTCTATGAATCCCACCTATGAGGGTACCTTTCTGAAACACCCCAAATGTATATCAGAGATGCTTCGATTTGGGGTCTACACTTACTCGCCACGGTTGGGCGCTCCTTCAGCGACGGTGGAAGGTACAGAGCTCACCTCCGAAGAGACACCCAGCTGGACGCAGGTCGTACGCCTGGTGGCGGAGGCGCATCTTAGGGACGACCGGAGACAGAACGGAGGAGGGCTGATTTTAAGCACTCGAAAAAGAGTGAAGTTGGATGCCACGGAGAGATGAGCCGCAGTTGTTTATGGAGATTCCATGATTTACACCAAACAAAGTCAGAGAGTAGGTCTCAAAACTGGACTCTTGAACCACTGTGTGTCATGTGTTGTTCCAAGTGTTTACCAGAGAGGTCCTCATTTTTTGTTGTTTATTGAGACATAGATCTCTGAGCGTAACTCACCATTCTTTCGTTTGTGCATGTGGTTCGATGAACAAATGGTCTTAGGTATGGAAAGGTATGGGTTACCATGAAAAAAAACAATAAAAGGCAGATGTTCAACAATGAGTGAAGACAATGATACATGTAGATATCCATTTGGGGTTATGCCATGGACCTGGCTGCGGCCCACGCAGCAGGGAAAATCCGATCATTCCTGGTCATGTGAGTGGCAAATCTTGTTCTCCTTTCCAATCTGTGCCCAGCATTTGGGTCTGGACCCCATGAGCTCGTCGGGTGTAACCTGTGCCCCTTGGGCAAAACAGAATGAAAAAGGACGAAAAGGCCCCGTGAAAACCCAAAGATGCCCATGAACCACACCAAGCGGACGAAGCAATTGAGCACTTCCTGGACAGCCGCCATCCGCTCCCATCCAGCTGAATACGTGGCTATATAGTCAAAAGGAAGATCGAATTTAATGCTTTACACATTTTCCCAGAGAGGTTAAGTGACCTTTATGGAACCATTCTCGGGTCCCTATGAGTCTATAAGGTTCTTCAACCTTTGTGGGTTCTGGTTCTGTGTTAGTTGTTCAGGATGTAGTTTCTGGATGTTTCTGGTCATGTCCATCTTTGGAGAATCAGGCTCTCAAAGCAGTGTGCTTGCGATGACCAGGCGTGTTGACAGTTCGCACGTTATTCAGCAGTATGAACTTGTGGCCAACATTTGTTAATGCTTCTAACTGCTAGCTTCTACAATCAAAGGACCTTTATGGCAACCTCTCAGCTTCCAGAGTACTGAAATAATTTCCCACAGCCAGTCACAATTATTGTTTTCACCCTATCCCACTGTGCCAGATTCTAAGAACCTTCCACAACTCCAGCAGCACATATATACCTCGTAGAATCCACCCCCGCCCCAAAATTTCGGAGTTCACTCACCATGTTGGAAGAACCGGTTGGTGTTGGGTGCCCCAACATGTGGTTCTCGCGTCCGAGTCGCTGTGGGCCGACAGGCCGGTGGCGCCAAGAGCTTCAGTAGGAGTTTGTCCAGCGTCGAGCTCAAGGAGACGGTGGGTCTAGACTGTGGGTCTCAGACTGTGGACCCAGTGGGTACGAGGAGACTCGTTTGGAGAGTAGGTACGACCATAGTGGGGGTCCCTACAAAAACTTCTGAGGGTCCCGAGTGGGTAGGTTTAGCAGATTTCATTGATCAAAGCTGCAAGAGATTCAGAATTGCTTCTCTACATGTTCCGTACCGGTGCTTCATGGGCTCTATCTTTTAAAAGCAACCAACTACTTGGGTTTTGCATGTTGGCATACCAGTTGACACCGCCTCCCTAAGGGGCTATGTTTCACTACATAGGTCAATACCAGTTGACATGTGGTTACGTCTGGTTCGAGCCACTTGTTGGGTCTAGTGACCTCTCCCAGTAGCCGATTACTTAGGAGAGGCCAGGCATGGCACACGGTGTGGCTTAGGTGTTGTTCTCGTGTCGCTGCGACGGTTGCCCAACATCGGTCACGGCTACGGCAGGAATCCGTTGGAATTCCCCAATCCTCCAGAAACCATGGAGTGTCCATGTGGGGCGCCGAGCGTTTTCTTGCGCCGTCCATGTTGGGCGACGGACCGAAGGTGTAGGGTCCAGTCGGCGGCAGCGAGCTGGGGATGCTGATGGGACCGAGGGATCTTCCTGTGTTATTTTGGAGCATAAATAGTATCCCATAGGGCTCCTGGCCCCTATCCTCAGGTTCGGTGGTTAGATCCTGCACCCATCCCAACCACCGAACCTAGGGATCAATCATGAACAATCATGAACAATCTAAATCCCAAAATTCGGATCCGCTGAGCTGTCCCGAGTCCAACCGCGTCGTGAGGAAGTGTTGGGAAACACTCAGCGCCTAGCAGCCCTGGGCATTTTTCAAGGCCGGCAGTGGGCAGTGCCACTGGGGAATTGGATTGGTTGAATTGAATTGGAATCACTTTGAATTCAGATCTATATTTGGACTCAAGTTTTTCTCTAACTTTGTAACACCCAGCTAGGCATCGGCATATGTGAAGCCTTTTGCTATACCTTCCTCAGCTTGGTCGACTACTGAAAGTCACGGAAAGTCATGCTTTCGTTTGGCTGGCTATGGGTTCATAAGAGGACCTGAGTCAGCCTGCCAAGACGAAGCGATCCAATGCAGTGCAGCCAATCAACTTCAAAACTCGTTAGGGGAAGCACAAGTGCAACAACACCATCATGTGTATCCCAAGCTTTCCATGCATGGAACAAATGCCTACATTGACCCCCCAAACCACCCCAATATAAGCTATAATCTGGCAGTCCCATGGAGTGTTTGGGTATGTTTTTCTTGGTTGCTCCTTGGTAGCTTTCCCATTTCGTCATGACTCCCCCCCCCCCAGTTCTTTGTGACATCCCTGCCGCACCAGGAAAGTCGGAGGATCATTCGTTGCGTGACGCCCTCTTCAACGAAGACACGGAGAAGCAGATGCCGCAGCTCTTCAGCAAGATCCAGGACGTGCATCTGCACACTCTCATGGGACGTTGGCACCGCAAAAGCAGGTGACGTTTGCCTTCACTGATGCCTTCACGCGAACTGGCGGAATACATCGCCCCTGTAGCACCTGGTTCTTCAAAGCGACCGAACTTGATATCCCAGTTTGAGGTCATGAACGGGCCTGGAAAAGGTCACTGGTTGGCACTCCAAAGAGGTCACGAACTGAAGAAGCTGGGCATGGATGACGATGTTGAGGCGTCGCCTTCGACATTCAACTCACCCAGCTCACCCATCTAACCCAACTCGCCTCAAGCGACTTGACCATGAACTCATCCAACCCAACTTCATCCATCTCCAGGAGGCGCTCAGTGGGTTAGCCTTGGATGAACGTCAAGTCGCCGACCTCTCCAAAGCTCTAGGGATCATGGCCCGCAGCGGCGGCAAGGTGAGACCCGGACTGACCTGGGGCGGGGAGACCGACTCCGGTGTTAGCGAATGTCATGTGGGCGCCCTGGGGCGCCCTGGGCTGCTTGCCTCTCTTCAAACTAGAGCGGTTCAGATGAAGCAGAGGTTTCCTTTGTGGAACTGGGGCTGTGTCCCCAAGTGACTAAACCGATGTATCCCATCGAACCGATGTATCTCGTCCTTTACAACTTCACTTGCTTTAAATGGAAAGGAACACAAAGAAACCAATCGCACGAACTGATGCATGAACTGAGGCTTCCAATGGCTACACCAACTAACCCCCCACACCGTCCGACTTGACGCTGACGCAGAAAACATCACCAGGTCAGCTGGACCGATCTGGTGGATGTCATTGTGGAGCAAGAGGGCGGCCCCGCCCCCGTGCAGCCGTTGGTGAAGTACTGCGAAGGCGAAGTACTTCGTGAACGGACTATGCGTGCGGGACGGGACGTCCCGAGTGTGCGTTCTCAGCGTCCAGGGTCCAGGACCGAGAGCGTGAGAGAACACCCGGTGTCCCACAAAGAAGCACATGGTACGGTCACGAAGATTTCACCGGGACGAGAGCGTGCTGAGCCGGTTGGAGAGTGTTGGAGCAGGGAGATCAGCCCCGAAAGGTTCGGATGGAGTCGATGATGAACATTTTATGGTGATGTGGATTCTGGATGGACCTGATGTGTTGCTTGGAAGATAAAGGACACCAATAATCAGTACAGTGGGGGGGCATGGTTTTAGGATGTGTTGTGGTGAATGTTTGGGATGTTTACTATGTTCAATCATTCTGTTAAGTAGGAGTGCCCTGCAGTCAGAGATCGCAGGAAATCAGATTGTTGGCGTTTCTTTCCCGTGAGTTTGCTGTTTATTGGTTGATCATCAATGACGAAGTTGGTTGATTTGTCGCCTGAAAGCAGCTCAGCCCTTGTGTTCCTTCGTTTTATGCCTTTCAAGATGTGTTTGGAGACTCCTATAGTACATCACTCGTGTACAAACACAGAGCGACACGTGGCAGGCCATGCAAAAGATTTGCACTCTGCGCTGAAGGGGAGTCTCATGGACGTTCGAGCCCAAGACGTGGGTGTTGCGCCGGCACCGTTCAATGCCGAGTGGATCCGTGTGCACTCATGTGCAGTCCAAAAAAAGACAGCGCCTTGACGGTCCACAACAACATCCCAGAGAAGGGTGAGGAAAGTTGGGGATCATTTTGAGGCTTCTTCTTCCCAGGGAGGCATGACGAATGAGGAGTTTGTTTGCAACAGGCAAGAAAACACAAAGCTTATACAAACTTGCAATATATCCTCAAATCTTTGTGTGTTAATTAGATGTCCTCCTTCCTTATCTTCCTTTGCCTTCCTTCGTTTGCCTTCTTTTCAGACATGTGTTGACCCACACCAGTGTGGAAGACCACCCGTAGCCATCAATCTATCTCAGCTGTGCGCAGGCGGAAGGAATGATCAGCTTCCTGAAGACGGCAGGCGCGACGCTTCCTCGACCGCATTTGATGATGGGGACGAGGAAGCGAGCGGATCACCGGTGGATGATGGACCTCAGGGCGAGCAGATCTGGGTGCAACGTGGGAGTGCAAAGTACAAGTCTTGCAGGGGGAACACCAGCGTCAACAGCGCAGCATTCTTGGTTAGAAAGGGACTTGGCTTTTTGCCGCTTAGGTGTCTCAAGCTAGAAGAACAGTTGCGGAGCAATGCAGAGCACATCCACAAGGAGGGTCCACCGGTGGCCTTTAGTCTTGTGGCAAGAGATGTCCTGCAAGGGGTGTACTAAGGTTGCGAAGAGAACCCCTACGGTCGATCTGTGAGTTAAGTCACTGAGACAGCGCTGCTTTTGGAAAGTGAAGCTACTTGCAGGTAGAAGATGTTTTGCAAAGCTGACCTTCCCACGAACAGAAATAACTCTGGCAACTTCGCACAAAAAGGGTGAATTCATCACAATAAGAGACAATTAGTGTTGAGACCCAACAAGTCTGGTACGAGGCCAAATCATTGATTTTTGTTTTTTTTTTTCATTGCACTTTATATTTTAACGAAACCAATACAGCCAAATTTATGAAATAACTTTAAAATAAATAACTTGGACATGTGAACAAACCATAATATGTCTTTTCATACTATGTTTCATACGTTGTTCCATAATTGTTGATAAAATGTTCATAACAACTATCATATGTTTATCACAATGTATGAAAGCATAATGTTGTTGTTTATCATTAATGAAAACCATATGAAAAGTGGTATGATTTGTTAAATTAATTCAGGTCTGTTGGTATGTTTATATATAAACAATAACAATAATAACAATTATTATGAAACATTGTATGAAACAAACATGTTTTGTTCACAGGTCCAAGTTATTTTTTACTTGTTTTTAATGATTTAATAAATTTGGTTGTATTGGTTTTCATTTCCAACACATACAAAAAAGGATCTATGTTGAAGTGTTTAGTTTGTACCAACTTGCTGGATTTTAAAATTAGTTAGTGTCCCAAAAGATTCCCAAACAAGTAGTTTTACAGCAGAATGAGATCGAATAATGGAAGGACTCCCGCATCATCATCATGTGTCATGTGCTTAAAACGACCAAACTGGCAAGAATCAGATGAATCATTAGCTCGACGCTACGGTGACCCCACTATTTTTTTTTTGTCAAAGGGCTCATTTTGCTGGAAATGGTCACATAAAGACATTACTCAATGAGGTAAAAGACCAGGTTTTGCTGGGTCTTTGGACCCTAATAGGGTACGGTATGATGCTTCTTTTGACTATGAGCTTCTCTGGTTTTTCCTAGCTGCTCCGACCGCTTCAGGCGAAGCAGAGTTCATCGGGCATGCCGCTGATGCCGCGGGGCGCGAGGACCGTTTTGCGGTCACCGTGTTTTTCGCCGGAGAACGGCGGAGAACGGGAGAGAGACCCTCTGGCACCGGAGTTTTTTGAGAAAGCGACTTCGGCCCCGGCGGTTGGCTATGAGATATATATGAAACAGGTTGAAACAGATTGGCTTATCACGTGTCGTTATGTGTGTTATGTGATGACGTTGTGATACGAATTTCCCAGCGTTGCAAGGGCACCACCCTGCCAAAAGAACTAGGTAGCTGGCATCAGCTATACCTATTAAATATAGCCTTTCATACAATGGTGCCGTAGGTTGTTGACCGTTTTGGAGGGTCTGAAGTTTCTGACGTGCTTGCCGCACTTGTTGTCCCTGAAAAAAGCACTGACTGCATGCGGGCGAACAGAGTTTGAAGGGCACTCCCAAACTGTTTTGGACTTTGAGCACTTGTTTTGATCATTTCAGTCAGTGGCGGGATGCTCAAATAAGACCATGACCTTGGCTGACCTGACTGATGGGGGGCCATTTTTTCCACCCTCCACCCTCCCAGCCAGGTGCGGATGGGGAGGCTTCCGGAAGACCCTTTGGGTATCCCAGACTGTTGGGAGGACTTCCTCACCAGACTCTCTGAAGCTGGTGGAGCTTCAGTGGGGAGGCCCAGGTTCACACTGGTGCTCGTAGCACACGGCGGCACGATGCACACGTGGGCAGCAAGACGTCCAGGTGGAGCCCGAGCAGCAATGTTTACATGCATACTGGCACAAGGTAGCTTGAGCACCCGACCAGAGCTGTATTGAAGTTGTTTTTTGGAAGAAAGACAATTCTTAGGTAGAAAAGCCTACGTATAGACCTGTTGCCAGAATTAGCCGCGCCCTTCATTCACGATTGTAACACTAAATGTCCTTCCATGGATTTTGTCAGGTCCTTTATTCCTCACTGAAAGAAATTGATCTGAAGGCGCGTGGGGACACCGCGCTCCTTCGACCGTGGCAGCCACTCAGCAGTCGACCGTGCGCCCCAGACGTTTGGGCATTGCAAGAAAGAATGCTTGAAGACATGAACTTCACAGAACATAGCAAGACATTTTATATGTGTTTTTTGATGCCACGTGTTCTTGTTGGTGGTTGACTAGGAGCCTGAGCGGCCTCCATTTTAAAGCAGAGCATAAGGCCTCTAAATGGAATCACGGGCTGGGGTGCCCTTCTGACGATGATCGGATTGTCGTGGCAGGATGCGGTGATTCAGCCCTGTCTTTTCAGGAAGAAACGCAGGATGGCTGGTGTTTTTTCCTCAAAACGTGTTCTACTGATTGGTGGGTGTAATTGAAATGGTTCAAAGGACCTTTTGACATCTTTTGACCCCGGCGCATACAAGGAGCTGGCCATGTTTGCCCTGGCTTCCAAGCTTAGTGTAGAATCGGACCTTCACTACCCCAGTGTCATGTTCTCTTGGCGTTTTCCGACCTCTGCCGGGCTCCGTGGATCACCTCGTTCGCTGCCGATTCGGTGCCCGGAGGGCCGCGGTCTTCGCACTGGACTCACCGGTCCATTCGTTCGGATGCGACCAGACTCCTCGGGAGAGCGGAGAGCGGGAGCTCTGCGCAACGAACTCTGCAAGGAACAGTCGTGGGGTATTTGGATTGGGGTGTTCCCCATGTGGTGCGCCTTTTCCCTTACGATGTGAGCATTCACGACAGATGGCAGTCTGCAGTCTTTGATTCCTGAAGGTCTGCTCATCCAGACAAGGGTCATGTCGTGTACCCAAGTGGATCACGTTCATACCTTCTTTGAGGCGTGGTTTTCCCACTAAAATCCAACAGGTGGAAATAAGGCCAAACCTTGCAGGGAAACGGAGGGCGGAAGAATGTGTGCTTCCTTGCGAATCGTTTCACTGGGAATCGTTTCACCTGTAGTAACAAGGACTCTACCTACTAGTAGGTCTTTGATCGCTACTAGTAACAAGAAGCTGTATGGTCCTTCTTATTTTTGCCACACGCCGAGTGGCTCCCTGCACGAAGGCCTTGTTGCCGGCCATCATGCCGGTGGCTCGCGCGGCCAAGCTCCATCGAGAGACGCTCGGCGGTTGGGCATATCTACTGTACCTACATTGGGGCGGTTGAAAAGGGGTCCATGTAGGTATATTTGGGATTAATAAGGTGTTGTGCCTTTGCGTAAATTGCCACAGACAACTTGTGCACCAGCAAACGCCATACCTGCTTTCTCCGTAGTCATGAGTTTGGACTGTATCACACATACAGTAATACATCAGATCGACGACTGACCTCTCCAACAGGTTCTGTGCGACAACCACTGATCTTCTAGAACTATAGGTTGTCATCCATTTTCTGGGAGAACACCGAGTCAGGAAACCGTGAGTCAGGAAACCGGCTCGTCCAAGTCAGGAAACTGTTTTGACAGAGTCAGGAAACTCACAGTCAAGGTACCCACCTCTATAGGGTTTCTTGGGTTTCACTTGTTTGGGTTTGGCTTAGGAATTGGTTTCTTCAGAGTTTCTGAATGGGCTCGGCTTGCCGGGTTCGCAGACCTGCAAGGTCTCTTTGGGTTGGGTTTGAGGCTTCACTTCTTTAGGGGTTCTTTGGGTTTAGTGGGTTTTAGCGCTTCACTTCTGCAGGTCTGTTTGTAGGCTGTCTTTGGGCTTGGTTTAGGGCTTCACTTCTTTAGTGGTGCGGTCCATAGCTGGCCAGGGCCGGAAAGACTGGATGCGATGCAAGTCCAGTGAACCACAGGTTGTCTGCTTCGTCGCTCTTCGAGCCATCGGAGTTCGGATCCACGTCCGCACGTCCCGAGGTCCTGCCTGCAGGTTCCTGCCGGCAGCATCAGTCGGGCCGATGCATGGCACAAACTCGTGGAGCGGAGATGCCATGCCTTGTCGATGGGGGAATCTGGCTGCACGGTCAGTACAGTCGAAGTTTTCCAGTAGTGGTTTGTGAATGCATGGGTTATTGAATCTACAAAGCTGCTATTAGAAGGTGTGAATGAATGTAAAACATTCTGAATGATCAGCTACATCTTCAAGACTCCTACGCTTAGATCCGATTCCTTCGTTTTTGGGGCCCCCCGGGTCTCGTCAAGTCAGGTCTCGGTCCTAGACATGTCCTATAGGCATGTTTCCTTAAGAGTGTTCAACACGTACTGCACGTGTGGTGGTCATAGAAGTTAGAGCCTGCGGGCACAGACCCCCGGAAGGCCAGAAAGTCAAACAAATTGGTCATATCCCCAGACCATCCA
The DNA here is from genome assembly GCA_963970005.1 of Durusdinium trenchii. Taxonomy (NCBI): domain Eukaryota; class Dinophyceae; order Suessiales; family Symbiodiniaceae; genus Durusdinium; species Durusdinium trenchii. Next base: position 14,813 of record CAXAMN010021247.1, on the reverse strand, counting down.
TGGATGGAATGATTACTTCCATCCCGGTCAGAAATGAGAGGACTATCGTCTTGCTATTCCATGCGTGGAATATCTGGGTATATTATAGAAGTGTTTGGTCGTTTGAGAAAGACATGAGACGATCCGCAAACACGCCAGAAGAGCCGTGCGCAGGAGATCGTGGAGACTAAATGGGGCGGACCTCAGGCGATGTGAGAGAACCCAGGTGTTCCATCCCCTTGAGGGTCTCCAAGTTAAGTTACTTAGACCCCCCCCAGGTACTGGGTACAATCAGGGTACCTTTTGTATTCCTTTGTACCAATCAGGTTTGTGGAAGTCCGTTGCGATGCTCGACATCGACGAAGGAAGAACAACACGTGAGCCATTGAGGTGTCGTCATCGTGGACTAGGACTCGTCCCAAGCACATCCTCAGAAACTAGGACTAGCTAGGTCGATCCCTCGTCCCACCCAAAATGAACAGAATAGACTACACCAGAATCTACCAGATATGGTCAACCTACTAGGGTTTACGGATGTCTCGGGCTGTGAAGTGACCCACAGCCACGTAACAAAACTCTGCAAGAGGGTTTTGGTTTGGAGCACCGAACATCAGATTCTAAATTAAATCTCAATTGAATTCTATCTATTTCTTGTTTCTAATAGCTTCTTGTTCCTAGTAGTACGGCCACCAGCCCCTAGTAGTGTCCTTTGCTCCGTTCGTAGCGATGCCAGGAGCCCCGTTCGTAGCGTCCCTTGCTCCTACCCCCCGCCATTGGCACCAGTTCCCTTGAGGCGGGTGGTTTCAACTAGACCCACTCGTCCCCTCGTCCGGAGGCCTTCTTAGAGAAGAGCGGCGAACTCTATGACAGCCAACGCGTTTCTCGGAGCACCGGTTTTTGCGAAGTTGTTTCTTGTTTGGCATCCAAAACCACGGGTTCAGAAGAAGCATGTTCTTCCCCAGGCGAATCCAGTGGAACCAATTGAACCCCAAACCCAGTGAACTTAAGGTATCTCATCACCGGCAGATAATTAGAGAATGCCCGAACATAACCCCAATCCTGGCATTCTTCAATGTATTGCTGTTTCGGAGTTGTGTCGCTCTTGAGAATGAAACACAGTAAATTGTCACAAAGTCTTTTCAGCAAAGTCCCATCGCGATCCATCAACGGACCATCATCCAACGCTTCAGATCTCCCAAGGGGGAGCGAATCGTGCCTTTTTTGTCTATAGAAGAAAAAGGGAACGATCTCATGACTTGTTTTTGCTTCAGGGCCACTGTTTGAACTGGCATGGATAGGGGCAATGTCTCACTGCTGACCTAACATTGTGATAGAACTTGCTTTGTGCAAACTCACCAAGTGAGTTACCGATCTAAAGAAGGTCGTTGCAGTGTTGCAGGGTTAAGGCTGAAGGACAAACTCAAGGCTCTCGGCACGCTGAAACAGGTGAGTCCTGACATAGAATGGCCTTCGGGCAATGTCATACACCCCAGTTCCAGAAGTTTGGAAGCAATCTACAATGTAGTAGACTACGTAGACTAATGATTAGTGTGAAATCCTTCATAGGGGCTTACATGAATCAACCGTCTACACCAATTACACTCCTCTAAATATTCCCTTCATTGAACACCAATCCGGGTTGAAGGTTTGGGTGTTTCTTCCTCTTTAAGGCCAGCGCACACGAACGGCGAGAGGGATCTGAATTTGACGCCTTGGTTCAAGATACCGGAGGAAGGCGCGTTTCGGACGGGTCAGGAAGACGCCTTCGTGTCGAGGTCTGAGGTCCCAGACCAGAAGGAAGTCCTAACATGATCAGCGGCTTAAGTAATTATAGGCTGTGTCCCAGAACCAGTAGGCACAGTGAGGTTATAAAGCAATCAATATTTGGCTATTGGGGTATGATATGACCGATCACTTTGTTTTGCGGCATCGTCGTGGGCCAATGGGGTACCAATAATAGTGCATCGTTTGTCGTTTTGATAATAACTAGTCTTTTGATGTCTTTTGCCTTTTCTGGCAACAGACTTGCTTCAGGGTCGACATGAATCTGGTGAAGTCAGCTGGAATCACAGTCGGCATTATTTGGCTAAGCCAGGATCCTCTAAAAGCTAGTTGGGTACAGACAAGTTGGTCCCGGCAAGAACCTTTTGGGTTATCCCTCAAGTGTCCCCTCATCAGCTGTTGCAGTTCAAAAAAAATATTTGTCGAGAAAGTATCACCTATCAGGGTCTCAACAATGCAACAAGGACGACCACCGTCAGAAATCAAAATGGTCTGAACCAGGATTTGTTGAACAAAACCAATCAAAACCTCACTCGTTTTATCTACTTCCGTTAACTCATCGATCTAGACCGACCACCTGTGTCCAACGCCATGCACGTGCCAAAAACGTGTGAAAACGCCGTGGGGATGCTCCCGCTCCGCCAGGATGGCGGTGTCGGAGCTCCTTCGATGGACAGCGGATGCTGGAGGGGTTGGGACCCCGAGGGGAGGGGGATTCAATTGGTTTCGAAAGGGATCCAAATCGGATATAAGGTACAGGATGGGTTTCTGTGTGTTGTTGTTTTTTTTGGGTGAGGCGGGTTCGTGTATGCTTGATATTATGTTGTTTGTGTGTGTCAACTTGTGGTTGATCAATAATGATCCATATGTCTTATACATGTTTGATTAGATCTATGATAGATGATATATATAATAAATAATACAAATCCATTTCGTGAGACACCTAATGAGAGGCTCCATTTTGCAGGTGTAGTTCATTCCAGCACCACAGAGTTCGGGTGGTTCTTGGAGGGTAGTACCTACGTAGTCAGGGGTGTCAAACAAGGCACCCGAAGTCCTGGTGCTCGTTGGTTTATCAAAGAAAACATGGCTGCAGGCCCAAACCCCCGCAGCTCTCCAGGTTCGTCAAAGCCTCAGGCACTCGCAAAGAGACCAAGTCCTTTTGGTATCCAAGGCCAAGGTCTCCAAGTTCTGAAGCCTGAAGCTATACCTAGAAGCCAGACAGCACCTTTTTGGTTGGAAAAGGCCACATTTGGGATAGGTGATCCTCCAAAACAGGGGCCACTCAGGTTCTAAGATGTTCTAAGGTATAAGACATGTCAACCTACATTTCTAGCTGACTTCTAGCTTTTGCTCAAACCGGCCACATGAGAATACATGAGCGTGTCTACTGCAACTCCACAAGTCTCCACAAGCTCGAATCAATTGTTGTTGCCCATAGACAAGCGCACGAACTTGGGGACGAACCAAGCAGTGAAGCATCTTCGGAATCCACGCAATCCACGAACCAATCAGCCGATTCGGAAGATCGAACATCGGCTGTGGCTATATGAGACCAATGAGGTACGGTCGGTCATTTCTTGGAAAAAAGATCGATCAGTTATCAGATTGAAACTCCCGGGGCGACAAGCTGCGTTCCACAACAAGCTTCTTGACTGAAGCTGGCTCTGGGAAGCTGACCAGTCAAACCAAACCAAAACTCGCTTTGTGACCTAGACGAAGGACAGCTTTTCTTCGGTGGCACGGACCGGCACCTGAACACCATGTCCAGATCACTCGTGCACACCAAGACGCGCGAGTCGAGTCGACGTCGGTCCAGGGCGTCCAACGTTCGCCGCTCTTCAGCGCCGTTCACACCATGCCGACCAGCGCCGTGTCCTCCATGAGCCGCTCCCTGGCGCGGGAGCGCGAGTCGGGCGACTCTGAGTCCGAGGACGCCGACGCCAGGCGTGTCACGCGACGAATCCACAAACATGGGCGCGTGTCGTATGGATTCGGCAAACCAGTTGGGGAGGGAGGTCATATAGGTGGAGAAGGGCTGTAATTGCCGTGATTTGCAGCTGGGACAGATTTATAACGGGTTTTAAGTTGTTCTAATTTATTTTGTCCAGCTCATATGTTTTGCATTGTTTGCATGGTTAATGAATAGACCCAGGATGATTGGTGCTTTCACAGCCCAAATTGTGATGTTCTGCATAGCTTCAATGTTTACGGTCCTAAGTTTTGAGCGTCTACAGGGTCAATCAATTCCAGATCTGATTAATCGTAATTACTGTGTAGATGTACTATATAGACGCAATAGAGAGATGTACTGCTACAGCAGGTCAGGCCAACCCTGTCACTCCACCCACCAGGTCCGGCACCCGCATCAGGTCCTCGCTCATGTGGTGCTGGAGGGCGAGGGCGCCGCACGGCTTTCACATGCTCGAGGAGAGCGACGACCCCGAAAGTAACGGTGTCTTGGAGCGAAGGCGAAAGCTTGGAATGCAGGTGAAGGATGATGAAGGACTGACTGAAGTAAAGGAAGATGCAGGAAGCTAGTGCTCATGTTGAACTCCAAGAGTGAAGTCTTGTGCAGCTAGTGTACAAGAGATTTGCAAGTACTTGTTGCATTTTAAGGTTACTTGCTCTTTGAAAGTCCTGGAAGCCAACCTTCACAGTACCCGTGAAGCAAGAGTGAATCAGAGGTGATGAACTGTTAGAAGCTGGATGCGATCGATAAACAACTCGTTGTGGTAAGCTGATTCGCAACCAGCACAGGACTTCAGCAGCATGAGATCGCTGTGTTGTGTAAAGTCTCCCAGCAGGTTTGCTTTAACAGAGTATGACATCTTTACTCTCAGCGGTGTTTTGTGACAATTGCTCAGGTTTTCTTACTTTGGGCTATAAACAATGGCCTGTCACCCACCGTCCAGGGATTCAATTGGCAAGAGGCCACCAAGTACCACGTGGCGAACGGTTCAGACTTGCCCTCATCCCATTTGAAGGGTGCAAGAATCATACCCTCAAAGTCCGGGAAAATGACGAACATGTTGCAATGTGAACTGATAGTGGAATACGACTTCCAAGTGAGGTGCCACGAATACGTGCCATGAAGGACAGATAAGGACAGTCACGGTTCGTGTACCGACCGCCTTCATGGCCCAGTCGACCCATCGGATCGTTCCAAAAACCCACAACCATCTATCGATATTGCTATCGATCCACATACCGAACCAGGTCGCTACGGTGAGGGAGACGATTTATGTCGACTCAGACAGTCCAGTCGTACCGGAATGAGGTACGGTAGGCAGCCCTCCGGCACACGGCGCCGCCCGTACCGGGTCCTCCCCGTCCTCTCGCGCCGAGGCTTCGCCGCCAGCGACGACGGCACCAGCGAAACATCGGATGAGCGGATTTTGGAGCGGTCGACCCGGTGGACAGTCGAATAGCGACCTATCAGAAGCTTCCGGGCCCTTTTATTGGGGTTTCCGGACCCTAAACCCTAAACCCGATCCATATGTATTTGAGGGGCCAGCTATTCTTACGGTGACATGATCTCATAGACACTTGTATATCTCTTCTGCGAAGATGTTTCCATCTCGCCAATTTCTGAAGAGGTTGTTTGTGGACATGAGGGGGATATGTTATAAATTCATCAAGAGTCTACCTGAGCTTGTGAGCCAGAGACCTAGGAGACCGATCCGCTCATTGAAAGTGAAAGCTCATCACAGCCGGAAAAAAACGGTTCCAAAGGACAAGGATGGATGTATGCTAAGACGACGATCCAGGAACCTGGTCCGTTCATATTGAGTCATGATTGGTGCCTAGCACTTCCAACGGGTGCCCTGTCTGGAGACCTGTCAGTAGGGTAGGGTAGTCTATTGGACACCCATTGGATGATCCTGGTGGTTGTGTTGTCCGTTTGATTTTTGAAAATGATTCTTCATGTTGCTCTGACAATCAGATCGATGTCGTCCCCTGACATCCCTTGACAACGTTCCATACAGACGACCTTCCGTCCAACGTCGTCTCCTAGCGTTGAGCTCCAGGACATGGAGGGCAAGTTGTCGGAGTCCCAGGACGAACAGCAACCGAGAGACGCCCTTGTGACGCCCGAGCCGTTGGCGCCCGACCCGTTGGGGATCATTGCAGGGATCGAGAGCCAATGGCGATGTCTTGGGTAAAAGATCCGCAGGGTTTTCTGATGCTCAGCATGTAGCTTATAACGTTTTTCATTTGGCGAGTTCCAGCGGTCTTTAGAAGAAGTCTTAAGAAAAGGATGAAGCGAGGCATTTACGCCCTGTCCATGTTTTACTTGTTTTACATTAATCCAATATGGATTTTGGTTACCCTGAATATAATCCATTGTTTTGCAGCTGGATGAAAAAGGTAAGAGGTAGGTTTTTGTTTTGACTTGTTTGAAGCAGTGCAGGGGTTGTTGAGGTTGACATTTGTGCAAGGCCTGCAACAAACAGTTATTTTGATCATAGAAATGGACCCCACTTGTAACAAGAGAACATCATAAATTTTGAGCAAAGGCCTTGGCCTTTCTTGGCCGTTAGCCATCATGGTTGATGTGGTGAGATAGGGGAAAGGATACTACTCGATCTAGCAACCCACCTTGGAAGCACTATATCAATTACCGCCACCTCCTTGGAACATGTCAAGCCACCTACAAAGTCGTTCTAGTGATGTGAGGCCTGACCTCAATAGGCGCTTTGAGAGGGAAACAACAACAAGCCAGTGTCTCCGTCCTCGCAGTATAAAGAGGCTCGACCCGACACTTCAGACGTGCGCGCGTGGGCGCGCGCGCGCGCCGATGGGACGACGACGGACCAGCGCCCGCCACGTCCAGGACGCAAGACAAGAGGCTGAGGAGCACCTGAAGCGCATCGACGATGCCTACAACAAGCGGCGCAAGGAGCTCGAAGAGAGCCTTGGAGGAGGTGAGTAGGTACCACATGGACAAGGAGGTACCTGTGGGACGTGTCGGAGGTTTTGGGTTGGACAAGGAGTGTGAGGTGAAAAAGAGCAATCTTGATCCGATGATTCGGGTAGAAACGGACCCCCTGATGGGCTTATAGGGTCTTGGAGAAATGCTTCCAAAGTTTTCAACCAAACAGACCCAGGGTACCCAGGTCTATGATGGTGCTGCAAGCTTGGTGCACAGGCACCAACATCATCGATGGACCAATTCCTCATTTCCTTAGCTAGGCACCGACTGGTGGAGAGGGCTCGGTTTCACAGGTGGTGGCTTCATGGTGAACATACTGCAGGAGGCATTGGACACACACCCACACACTCACACGCCTGGTTTGATAGGAAAAAAAACACATTTTTCGTCGAGGGTTTGTACTCCAAATAAGATGTCACTCAGGTTCTGAGTCAGCAGCCAGCTTCAGGAGTTCCTGCGAGCTGGATTTCTTGGAACATGTTTGAACACATGCCGACATGTGATTTCCAGTGGTGGAACTTGTTTCTGCATCGCTTGACTTGTTGGCTGGAATAGGCTGAACAAAATGTGGTTGGTCGCGATCCAATTTGGTCGGCTCTATTCTATTCTATGTAAACTAATCCGAAACATAGCGAAACTGTTTGATTATTGCTTCCTCCTTTGTCCTCCAATTCCTCCAGTGGCAAGGTCAAGTTCCAGGTCCTTCACTTGGGAAGTCGCCCCAGATCGATCGATCCACAATCCGACCCTCCGACCCTCCGCCCCCACACCCAGCGGACCAGCTGAACAGTGGACCCCCAATTCAGCTGAACGGAGCTACAGCTGTTCACGCGTGACGGTACTATCGAACTCCCCACCCCTCCCAGGAGCATCAGCGAGCTCAAGGCCGGGCCATTCCATCTCCTTCACTTGGTGCACCGAACCGTGAAAAAGCATCGTTCGTGGATCGGAGCCAGCGGCGCTTGCAGCATATTTTAGGGGTCTCTTGGTCTTGGGGCTTTGTATAGTTTTGGTCATTCCGCAGTGGCGCAGTAGAGGTTTGCCTTTGCCAGGGAATTCTTTACCAGGGAATTGCTGGTCAAGAGCATGTGCTGTTCGCGTTGCCTGTTTTTTGCCACTGCTTGCTACGTCGGAATGTCTCAGACCTTCGAATTTGCGGCTCCTCTGGGACGCTGAAGTGGACCCGGCATCCGGAAACGAACAAAAGGTCTTTATATAGTTCGGTGGTGAAAACTCCGCAGGAACAGCTGGAAGAACAACACCAAGAGCTGGACCGCCTCGAAGCGGAAGATGGCAAGATGGTGAACTCCTTCCCTGGTCCCAGGCCGAACGCTGCCAACCGTCCGTTCGTCCGTTCGTCGCTCGTTCAGACGTGAGAACCACCACCACGCCGCGGAGACCCCTGGGCGCGGGACGCGAAGGCAATGCCCCCGGGCCCAGGGGAACGATTCGCTGCGGCGTACGCGCGATGTTGGTGCGACGGTGCGATCGAAACGTGCACAGAACGGTGAGTGCCCGTTTCGTGAGGGCGCACTAGGATTCCTGAAGCGGGAAGGAGTGATGTGAAGATGGATTTCAACGGATTCTCACCTCCAAGAGAAGTTGCCTCAAACGGATTTTGGCGCTGTCAATGGCACTGTGAGCAATTGCATGCGAACTTGGGTCAATGATTGACTGTGTGATCTCTTGATCGTTTTCAGATCACTTGATTCAGTTGAAATAGTAAGCATAATGTGGTGCTCGATTCCACCCAAACTGCTTTGGACGTATTTCCTCCCACTTGCGATTCTAGTGTTTTGTTTCATATTATATCATATATTCACACTTGCATTTAGCTTGCGGTTGCAAGTTTTATGTTCACAAAAGTCACCAAAATGTCCCACCGGGACATTTTGGCTCAAGAGAAAAGCAGTCTCGAATCACTGCATTTGTGAGAAAAAGGTTCTGCAGATCCTTTTGGAGCTTGGCAGGGATGTTTTTGCTTTTGAGTACATATGAATATGTATTGTATTTTCATATTATATCATATTATTGCTTTTCATGACAGTTTGTTGGGTGAAACATGTACTTGCTGATCAAGACATATCAAGACTGTCAAGTTCTCCTATTTTCCCTCATGGTCCCATGAGTGCATCACCTGTCAACACTTCATGCAAATATGGTATGGAAAATACGGCGTATATATCACAAAATTAATATTATATATGTATGTATGTGCCACCCCATTGACCCCGTTTCAATCAAAACCACGCTGGCCTCATCCCGGTGTCGTCCATCGGTCTCCCCAGGTGCCTCAGATGGGTGGAGGGCGATGTCTTCACTGTGGCCTCCACTGCTGTCGTGGCCACTTGGAGCGGATCGTGTGCGTTGCGTGGCCACTGACTTGTTTAGACGACGTAAGCCAATGTGTTCTTTTGGGGCAGAATGTTATAACTATGGCCTAGGCATGCATATGCAGCATGCAAATCATCTCAAATCCATTTTGGTGTCATTGATTGCTTGTGGTTTGTTTCACTCTTGTGCCCGTCAAAACATGCTGCTGGTGACTGTTGGTGCATCTTAGATGCACCTTTTTAAACACACATCACATCTACTAAGCTATACTTGATTTATTGCCAACATACCCCGTTTGGCTTTGATGGTCAGCGGAAGCTGTAAGGGGATGATCGAACTCCGTCCATCAATTGGTAGCGATTCGTTGCCGTCCAAACACCTGGGGGTGTATTACAGTGTATTAACCCTACGGCTCCTGGCCGCCACCTCCGTTTCGGTGGTTAGGGTGGGGTGCCAGGGGGGTCTAACCACCTGAGGAGATGGGCCGTTCGGAGCCCTGTAGGGTAAGCTAGGGAGACCTCCCAGGCCACGACTCCCAGGCCTTTCGGGTTCGGAGCATCGACCCAGAGTCCTCGAGCCGGGGCGAGCGGACTCGGGGATCTTCCGTTCTTGCCACACCCACCCACCGGGTTGGGGTCAAGTGCATGTTCTGAGAAGGCGTGTCAGGTTACGCTGGCAAAATTGGACCAGGTCCTTGGTCGGTTCACTGCGCTTCTTTCGGCACCGGTACAGTAGTGTTTTTTAATGTGTAAAACAATGTAAAACAAGGGTTCTTTGGAACGGGTTATTAAATCAATTGCGCTTGGCATCCCAGGGCCAAGGCACCCAGATATGCTGTTCATTACTTGAAGTGGTTGACTAAAGTGACCAAAAAGGGCGACTCTCTATGGAAAAGCTTGTTTAAAGGGAATAAACGATATTCTTCAAACATGAACGCATACGGCATATGAACCATGACCAGTGCCATCCAAATTGAGTTACGGAATGTTATGGACTGTTTTGGAAATCGAAATTGGAAGCTTGCAGAGCCTGAGCTGGAGAAGGCTCAAACATCGCTAACACGACTACGGATATAGCTACAGGATGAGTTTTCCACCTGCCCCTGATAGCCGATGCCCCCATGCTCCATGGCATGTCACATATGACCCACTGATTTTGGGGCAAATCGTTGACGAATCCAGCTCCATGTTGCGAATCCAGCTCCATTTGGATTCGTCACCGAGCTCGATTTCTGGCTCTCCTTCGTTCCGCTCCGTTCAGCTCCTCAACGTCATCATCATCGTCCGGGAGATCTTGGACGAACCGTCAACAGCACGTTGGCCCTGGACGAACCACCACGGTACTCGTCCACCTTCGGATAAATTGGACAGGTGGGGGCAGAGCACTGAAGGGGTTGGGAAAAAGAGCGAATAACGTATGCGGATGCGGATTAGGGTTGAAGTTGGAGAATTGGACGAACTTTGATGAATTACAGGTCACAGGTCCATTAACTTAACAACGTTAGCTACATGTTTAAGATACAGCTACGGCGCTTATCACGCTGAATATTATCTTAACGTGGGTGCTAGCTAAACGTTGGATCCTGTGCTTATGCAATTATGTTGATCCTTCCTCTTGCTATGTGGGTGGCCTAGCCTGAAATCCTGAGTCAATGTTAGACTGTTACATGGTCACGGGTTATCCTGACGCTGCGGGGTCAGAGTTTTTGCAGGATCTTGAGGATATGCCTATCCTCCGTGCTTGTTACCTTTCCCTCCACAGGTCTTTTGCGACTCTTCTTGTTCAACAGCTACACCCGGGAAGACTGGAACCTGATGGCATGGACCTTTGGAAGCCTAGCTTCTTCCACCAACCACCAGTGATGACACAGGTGCCTTCAGTGGGTCTCTTCGACCAGTACTCGTCGACGTACTCGGCTGATCTTCACCAGCTCCACCGCCACCCGTTGACAGGTTCCGACGCGTTTGCTTCGTGCTCGACCAGGCCTGCGGGGCCCGGGGCCTGGACCACTCCGACGTCGTCGGCGTCCCGAGCGTAGCCAGACACGACACATGGGACTGGAAGATGGAGGTTACCATGGATATACCGTGGATACCTATCGTCCACGTGCATTTCTGATGAAACCATATTTGATGAGTCGCAAGTCTAAGGGGGCCAGCGCTACAAGTTACAAGTTATAAGCACATCTCTCCCAACCTTTGGGAACTTGGACAGGCCATTTCAGACACGCCATGGCATTAATGATTAATGGACTCCATGTTCTTAGAATGCAACATGTGGAAAGCTTATGCACATGTGGCTTGCAGATTGTTGCTTAGGTTTTGCACCAACATTCACAAGGCCTTTGCATAGTTTGGTATAGGATGGTATAGGCATAGGTGTTTAGACATTTGGGACTCACACGCAATCCGATTGGTGTTTTTGTTCCGGTTCAATTTGGTTTCAATGTCACTCATTTTGATGTCCTTGTCGACACATTTAATTTTCTCTCAACTGATCGCATATGTTTTCTCCATGAGCACAGAAATTGGATCACCTCATCTAAACTACCCCAAATTGCGTTCCGCTTCATGACCTGAAATCGTCGAAGGGTTTTGGAGTGCCAGGCCTTCTTGGTTTTCTACCTGATGGAGTTCACGCTTCGCGGTCTTTTGATGCAACACAAGCTCCTTTGCGGCCGCTTGGCTCCGATCGACGTCGCGTCGACCCGAAGTCGTGGTGACGAAGCGGCACCTGATCGACGTCGCGGTGACCTACGCGGGTCTGGGGAAGAAACGTGTGGCAACCCCACGGTGTTGCAGGGTAGGGCGGAGGCTAGGTGGGCGGATTTCAACGGGGGCAAGGTAGGTGGGCGCTTGGATGGGAAGACGTCGATGGAATTCAAGACCCGAAGAAATCAAGACCCGAGGATGCAAAATGGCCGATGGTCCAGATGGACCCTTTTGCCAACTTTTTTAAGGGATCCGCATACCTCCTCAGAACGTGCTTGGACCCTCCAAGCCTACCTAAAAGCCTCCAATCAGCCTCTCAGAGGGTATGTGGATAGGGTTTGGACCTCGTTTGGGGACGTTTGGGGAGAAATTCCTTCGACCCAGCGAGCAGGTTCTTGACTATAGTGGGGGGCTGATCAAAACTACATGCAAACATTCACAGCTGGCAGGATGGAGACTCTAGAGCCTGGCCTATCCAGTTTCTATGTTTGCAAGTTGCTGAACTGTGAGTCAATTTGAAGTTCTTTTTGTGGACTATCTTTAATTTTCATCTCGTGGGATATCGTACGAATCTGGAGGTCAATGCACATGGTTTTGGGAAAAACCGACAGATCGAACCCACTCGGCATGGAGCCAGCCTTTGGGATTGAAAGAAAAAGACACATCCATCCATTCTACATCGTATATGAAATGGGACATTCATGGACATTCCGATTCACTACTTGGGGCTCCAGTTCCGACATGTTTGAAGAGTATTTTGTTTCACAATCCCTGGACTTTTGCTATCAGTCGAATCAGTGGCAGTGGTGGCATTTTCATCAACGGCATCGCCCCAAAACTCCGGTGCCCATGCCTGGCGCCATTGCGCAGGCGAGTTGGGGGAAGACGCTTGGCGGGCAACTGGCTGGGCAGTTTCACAGGGTGGACCCAGGATGGACTAGCGACTAGCTGGGCATCGTTGTGAAAATTCCTCGGCCGTTCCAAGATGCAAATCTGAGAGCCATCGCTCGCGTGCTGAAGAGCATGGTGTTGAAGAATTGACTAGACATCAGAGCGTGCAGTCACTCGACGCGATGCAACTGGAAGTGTATTTTGGGAGACACCCTGGCCCAAGGGGTATTTTTTGACTGATCTATTTCCCTTCTTCCAGGGTCTCCCTTTTCCAATACACACACCAAATCGCCCAAATAACCACTGCAAGCACAATTCTCCAACAAAGTCACAGGCATGCCAACACCTTGGAAGGCCTCCAAGTGGTGGTGTGCTTGGAATGCGTGTGTCCGTCGAATTGCCAACCTGAAACTTTGACCAGTCACGATGCAGGAACAACCAGAACGACATGAAAAGGCAAATGCCACAATTCGACAAGAACAGTAACACTGCGTGGAGGTGTGGCAACATGTTGCGAAATCAATCAATTTTGGTTTCAGGAGTCAGGAGATTTCAGAAGTTCTTCCATTGCATCCAGTCTCTTTGATAGAAACTCGGTGATTCAAGACATTGAAGACAAGAACGAGTTATACAGTATAAATAGTGGTCCTACCAACCATAGTCTCCTGCTGTAATTGGTAGCAACTGGAATTTGTTGGGGTGACCCATATAACCCCACCCCCTTTCTTGCGGAGTTCGATATATGCATGGAACTTGTATACTCCAAGTCGCAGGAACCCTCGGAGATCTGAATGGATGGCTTAAAGGGAACATCTACAGAAAATCCCGGGTCTTCCAACCCTATGGGTTTCCTGTCGATGTTTCTCCAAACCAATTCTGGAAGATCACCCTTCGTTTTGAGCCCTTCCTTTGAGATGACCCATCACCTTCGCATCACCTTCGTTCTTTTTCAAAGAGCTCATTTGCTCCGTCCTGTGGGATGGGTCGTGATCCACCGGGAGCCCGACGGTCGTCCACCATGTAGCTCGTGCACGGTCGGTCTACGCCGGTCTCCTCGTGCCAAGTCCCCACAGCCATAGCCCCTGCAGATTGTAACCCCAAGACCGAGTGGGTCAAAAAAAGGAACATGGTCTTCCAATAGGCTAGCCTATATAATATATATATATATGTAATGGTATATGGTTCCATGTTAGTCTAAACCAATGGGTTATAGAGGAAACTGGTCTAAACCACGGGTCAATCCTCAGGTGCCATGGGATCGTTTTGTGGGAAAGTACATCGACCCCTTCTGGTTGACCACCCACGAGGGTGACCAGGTATGCTGATGTTCAGAGGTCTTCCGAAGAGGGGGACCCCGTGGTGCGAGGTGGAAGTGGGGGGAGTCCTGGTAGAGAGTCCTCATTTTCTGGGGTTTCTAGCACTGAGTGTTTCCATAAGCCACCCCCTCGTGTTTGCGCACAGGTCATTTGGAACTGGCTGGACCTCCTGATCGTTGTGGCTTCCAAGCCGCATCACCGAATCACCCCAGGTCCCGTCTTTGCCGGACGTGACGCAAGACCGATCCGTCCAAGCGCTGTAAATGCCAATGTCATCATGGCATCCCATTTCTGCCCTGTCTCGAAGCGGATATTCGAACGTAGAATCAGAGGGCCTTCATACAGTCGAGGCGATCCACCCCTAACCATATATCATCATATATCACGGATGGGAAAAGTCTGGCAGTTAGGGGCAGAGGTCCTGATTCCTGGAAGCAAGTTTACAGGAAGGCTTCCCACAAGCTTATGACTCATGTTTCTCAGTAGGATCTTTGGCTACCCAGGAATCTCGATGTTTTGTATTGTCTCCCGACTGGATGTAAGGTGGCAACGTTTTCATTTTTGTAAATATACCACCACGTAACAAGAACGTACCTCTCATGCATGGGTCCAAGGACCTAAGGAGCTCCGCGATGAACTGTGTTCAGATTAGAACACTTTCTTGCTTGTAGGAACAAGTGCCTCGCTAGTAGTAACAAGTGCCTTACTAGTAGTAACAAAAAGCTAGTAGAAACAAGTGCCTTACTACTAGTAACAACAAGCTGTCACTTTATGTGTTAACATGCCTTTGCTGTACAGCCGGGTCTTCACAGGGCTGAAGACCTGGGCCTTGAAACGCCCTGTCTTCTACTGCTCCAAGGTTGG
>CAXAMN010021236.1:4531-46734 GCA_963970005.1 Durusdinium trenchii | reverse complement strand
CTTCTCTTGCTCATCAAGTCTTTTCTCTTGCTCTTTGAGGCTTTTGCTGCGCTCCTTCTGTGTGGCCAACATGTCATTGACCCTGGTAAGCTCCTGGGGTTGATTGAAGAAGGAATCCGCACGGGTACGCCATGAGTTGCACCCAACAAATGTCTCACCGACACAGAAACGTAAGAGTCTCTGATCATGTTGAGGAAACATCAAATCATGTAATCTAGTGGCTGATGTAACTGCGTCCATCATTGAACTGGAGAAATCGAAGGCGCAGCGCCCAAACACTTCCCCAGTCATAGTGCCAACCTCGAGTTCATTCTCGACTTTCCTCAGGATCAAAACCCTCTGACTCACCTGATCGTGAAAACCATAGTTCTCAGGTGGCAGTGAGACAAGGATAGTAGCGCCACCCTTGGTCACAAAGACCCGGTGCTTTTGGTAGTGGTTCACCACCAGGTGTGCTGGAGAAGAAGATCCGCCAAGAGATTGCAAGTTCAAATGGATCCTTGGATTAAAATCGACAATTTCAGAAGGTGGCCTGGGAAGCCCGCTGTTGTACCAACAAACAGCCTCTCAGGCCACCTTGGAAACAATGGACACTTGCATGTATACATTATTAGGGATGATGACAACAAAAGCATTGCAGGTGACCCTGGTGCAATGTCAAAATATATACTTGGCTCCAGCCTACAACAGCCCACACCAACCAAAGCAAAACACACAAGCACATGTCCAAGCATCGTTGTTGCCCCGAATCGAAGGCGGAGCACCTGACCTTTGGGTAAGGGGCCAATCCAATCACACATATTTCCGTCCTCGAAGGTGGCTTCTGGGAAGTGCCACACGGCCATAGTGCGGTGCGGGTACGGGGTCTTTGCCGTGGAGCGGTGGGCGCACGCGCATCACAAAGTGGCTGTTATCTTGAGTTGACATGGGTATTATTTTCACAGTGTCTCGCACGAAAGGCTGATTTTCAAGCTTCCGGAAACGTAGAGTCGAATAACCAGAAGAGCATACGCAGTGGAATGTACAGCAAAGAAAAGTCATGAACATGCCATTGTTCGTGTGATGCCGCCTGCGGCCGTTCCTTCTTGAGGTTTCTCTCCACGCAGCGAGATCGTGTCAACATGTAGTCTCACCCTTTCGACGCTTCCGCGCCCGCCTCGTGCGGCCATGCACACGACCCTTGCTATAGTAGTTTGAGGAAGAGGAAGAAGAGCGCTTTGTAGGGCTTATTAGGGCTGTGACAAACAAAAATCCAACATGCAGGCACACTAGGCAGCACATGGTCCTAAACTGTGTGTAGAATAGACATCGGGTTCAATTTGATTGGCGCAGCGGAGGAGATAACGCTCTCCAACAATGGCACTGAGTCTGCGGTGGTTGCAGTTAGTGGAGACAATCACAAGGTGCTTGTGGCAGTCCTGGGCCCATGCAACATAGATGCCGTTCGCCAAGATTGCGACAGGCGCTTGCCAGCTTCCATGATGCCATCTCTTTTTTTGCGAGTTGGCCAACTGCCAAGGCTGGCGAATCAGAAAGCCGACCTCAGAGCCATCGAGCAGTTGGCGGCTGAGGAATTACAAAAATCCATTTCCGGAACTTCCGGAGAGGAAGTACAGCTCACAGTTGACTCGCTTGGAATGATGCGACGTCTCACAAAAGCCCATGTGAAGGAAATGCAGTGGGTGCAGAACCAGCAAGCCGCTTGGCATCTCAGCCTTCGACATCTTGGACCTTCTGACACACGAACATTCTACTGTACTGTAAGTTTCACGTGTGAGGACGCACTTTTTCCTTACAGAACTTTCAGGTTGACATGTTGTCAACTTAGACCAATTCCTTGTGTTTTTTGACAAAATTTATTTGAGCCGGCATAGTTCTATATTTTTCAAGTGTGTCCTTGAAACTGAGTGTGGCCAAGAGGCCTCAGATTCTGAGTCACTTTGCTCAGATTGAAAGCGCAAGGCCTTCTGGATGCTGATCAGCATGCTGGGGCACTTTCAACTCTTCGAGGGCGCGCATGGCGGCGATGTGGCCCAACGCATCCAGAACAGCTTCGTCCACAACAAGGACCGTTGAGGATCGTGGTATGGCCAGTGCCCAAACATGGCAATTGCTAGGCGTTGCTGGGTGGCCAAAAACGCGTTCCATAGCCGGTTTTTTCTTCTTTTTCTGGGTTCGCGTTCCGGTCCCCGACCATTCCCGTCAGCTTCGATGGGCGTCGAGGACATGGTGGCCTTCATGATGTTGCTGGGTGTGACCGACAGCCGCGAGCCGCTGTCGAAGCTGGGAGCCAGAGACCTCCTAGTGTTTTGCGTGGCGCTGTCGATGACAGCACTAGGACCGTGGGTACTGTCCCCTGCTTACTGGCCCTTGCATCAAGTCTTCTTCTCCTTCAACTCTTTATCTTTGCCGCCGTACAATCTGCCGCGGCTGCGGGTGAGGCATGACTGGTTCCTCTACCACTACTTTTTCGCACGCCTTTGCCTGGTTGGCTTCACAAAAGTGTCAGCGAAATACCGGTTGAATTGCTTTGCTGGTGCTTGGCAGGCTGTGCTTGTGCTGTGCATGGCATGCTTGGTTCCAGATGATGTCCTGTGGCTTTGGGTCCCTTTGCCATACCGGAGGTCGCTGTGGATCCGCAGTATAGCTATTATGATGAAAGGTGTGAGGATGAGCTGCTTCTTTCTCACTGGCTGCTACCTTCTTGCCTTCCACACCACGAAAGCAATGAGATGTAACGAAAGCGACAGCAGCTGTCAGGCGAGCTCGTTATTTTCTCGCCTCCGCCTCCTGCGCGATGCCGTGGCACGTTCCACGACACTCTCTGTGGCGGTCGGTGCTGGAGCTTTCACCGTGTTTCTGGTGATTTCAGTGTTAACCTCCCCGGTGCCACTTGGAGATTTTGGCTACCAGCATGGCTGGAAGGCCATCTATGTTGAAGGCGAAAATGTCTACACAGCCAGCCACTCAGTGTCCTGGCACTACATGACTCATCCATCATTGTTCTTGTACATTGTGCTGTGGTTTGGAGAGATGCTGCTGCTGGTCGTGCCCTTCTTAGCTGTTGCCTTAATGATGGCCTGCTGCCCCTGGCACTTCAAAAGGATGGGATCGACTTGTTTTGGGACTTATGTGCTACATCCATACCACATGATAGCGCCCTGGACTGCATGGTTTCAGAGACCTATACTTTCCCGCATCACCTTTGACAGCTTCGGCTCCGGTAATGTGCTTATTGTCCTTCTTTGGAACGTGTTTTTCTGCATTCTGTTTCTCAGCTGCATGAAAGGCTGGATCAAGAGAGAGGCATTCCACGCTGACAGGCTCCACCAGCAATGTTCTGCATGTGCACTTGCATGTTCATGCACAGTGGGTCGCAGGCGCACATGAATTGGGCTTTTCGCAACATTTTTCGCAATGACTGAGGTTTGCGCAGACAGTTGGCGCTTGTTTCCACAACGTACTTATAGCTGGCTTCCAGAAGCTCTTTCAACTAGGGAAGCGCAGAGGCAATCCCCAAGGCAATGATGCTTGGGTAGGCAATTATGGCCCAAAAGGTGTATGAACATTGATTGAGAGTGTCGTGGACATTGAAGGGAGTCGTGCCACCAAAACAGCGCGATCCAGACGCGTCCCTGGGCGATGTGCGATCCGGTGAGCCGGCCTTTTCTGACCTTCCGTTGCCTTTTTGATCCTTTTTGCTTCTTGTTTGCCTCACATTTTTGCATCATGTTCTTTCTTTCTGTGTTCGCTTGTATACTCAAAAACTCACAGAGCGATCACGGAACAATTCATAGGGTTTCAAATCTGCATGGCATGCATAAGAGATCTCTCATGAAAGCCCGCCATTGTGTTTTTTTCGCAGCACGGCTTTGGCTCAAGCTGGGGGAACCCCGACGCGATGGTCCTTCCAGAAGGATTCCGTGACTCAGCTTGAGCAGGACGGTCCTCTCACACCTCTCAGCTTACCTGTTAGTCCAACTTTTGCAAGCGAAGAGAGAGAGAGAGAGAGAGAGAAGGGATTGTCAAGTCGTGTTTTGGCGAGGATTTCGATATGGAACTTGAGACTTGCTTGGTGGAAGTGCCAACCTTCTTGCAGATCTCTTCGAGTTTGTCGCCCCACGTCTCCCCCCATGCCTCCGATGCGGGGCAAATCCTGGATGTCCGACCGAGCAAAGCCTTCAAGGTTCTGTCTCAGATTGCCTTGGTGCAAGTCATTGCCGCCCTGGCCATTGTTCTCGCCGGCTTTGCAATCTCTGGCGTCCCTACATCTTCCAGGGCCAAGCACTCTGGCGACGGCATCTCTTGGCCAATGAAGGTTGTTCTTGCGGGCACTTTGCTTGTGGATTACACCTGCACTGACCAATACCAGCCAAGCATGCCAGCCATGGCGCGCGAGTTTGGTGTATCACAAACACTTATGGGCTCCACGATACAGCTGCATGTATTCAGCAGCTCTATTAGCCTTCTGTTTGCAGGGCCCATTTCAGACCGCATTGGCCGACGGCCTGTAGTTCTGTTTCTTCAAGTGGTTTTGGCCATCAGCACCTTCTCTTGTGGCTGCGCTGATTCGTTCAAATGGTTTGCAGCAGGACGTGCTCTTCAAGGTGTGGCAGCATCTGTGGGGAGCGTCGTCCTTGCAGTCACCCAAGATGCTTACGACGATTCAGCTCAGAGGATGCAAACGACCAGCATGCTAGTCACTTGCAAAAGAAGCAAACAAGCAAGCAAGTGAAGCTATATACAAGCAAGTGTTTGCTATAGCCTTAGCTTCCTTGGGGAAGGCATAGTCACAATGTGTAGAAATCACTTTTCTTTTTGAACATAGTCAAGAATTGTGTAGAATTCGGGTGATATGTTTCATCTATTCCAGCACTGTTGGTTTCAGTCAGTTTCTTCGAGAGAAGGTCATGTCAGTCAACTGCAGTGTGCGCGCAACCATAACTGCCACACATTGACGAGGATTTTGCATGGGCTGCACTTAGAAAGATGAACCGCCAAACTGTTTTCTGTCGGATTTTCACATGCTCTAAAGCGGGACTGTTTCGGTCTACTGAGGTATCCATCATAGTGCTTGGTCCCCTTGTGGCTCCTACAGTTGGTGGTTTGCTGGCGGCTGCTTTTGGCTGGAGGCGGTGTCCAAGTAATATCTAAGATTGTCGAAGTGTAGTTTCGGCATTGCGAAGATAAACGCATAAAAAGAAGAGAGGGTTGCGCATGCGGCCACAGCAAGTTTCACCCCTGAAAAAGGCGTTAGATCGATTCCTGCCGGGTACCTATAAATCTGGGACTAGCGCATCCCAAAAAGACTACAGACTCCCTCACTTCGAAGTCATCCGCAGGTTTCCATTCTTTGCCTTGTCATTTCTCGCTGTGGTGGCTTTCCTGACGAGCTTGATGGTCGTTGAAGAGACAGCAGGCCCAGCGCAGGAAACAGCTTATTTGGCCTCTGCCATTCGAACATTATCCGACGCGCGCAGGCTACGAATTCTGGCATGCTGCGCTGTTGGGAAAAGTGTGTTTGACATTATGACGGCCAGTAACGGCTTCATTTTGGAGGATTCGTACCAGCTGCCGCTTGCGCGCACAGCAGTGATTCAATCCGCCATGGCTTCGTCAGGTTTGGTGGGCAGTACGTTGGCCAGCCATTTACCTTGGAAACCACTTGATGTCATGTCATTTTTCTCGCCCATCTTGGCATTTTCAGCAGCATGCATGGCACTAGTAGGGCTGCTGTTTGACCAGTACCTGGTCCTCTACATGTTCATCATATGCGCCAATGAGGTGTTGATTTACCCGCCTTTGATGTCGATGACAGTTGAATTTGGGCAGGATCTAAGAGACATAGCTGGCTTGGCGTCAAGTGTGCTAACATCAGGCATGAATTTGTTCAGCTTGGGGTTATCACTTCCGGCCGTTGCAATTGCCACCTATGGCCCTGCTGCGCTGCTTTATGTGATGGCCGCCATCATTTTGACCATGCCCTTCATCATGGTATTTGGCATCCTCCCCCCTAGCGGCCCTAGCGACCTGAAGGAAGAAGAGTTCGTGCATGGGAATGAAGAGCAAGCAAATGAGGAACTTGGCGAGGAGAAGGAGAAGAAGACGTGCGGGTGAGCGTGCTCTGAAGCTTAGCGACGCCAGAAAAAAGAGTGTTGTGCTAAGGTATAGTCGCATTCACGCAAGCAACAACGACAAGAAAGAGTGGTCGCAAGGAATGGAATACACCTCTTCACCCCAAGGGTTCGAGCGCAAAGGAGAGGTTTAACGATAACAGTACGGGCTGTTTTCATCGTGGTTGGAGCCGGCGCGCACAGCGCAAAAGTTGCCTCAGCGATCTTGAAGATGCTTGGAAGGGTGCTCCGTCAACAGGCGCACTTGTTGAGGTGCCCCACTCATTTTCGAAGCGAAGTGCACATTTTTTGGGCAGGGGCAGTGGATTCGCCGCATTCTGGGGTCGAAACATTGTTTTGTCTGGTTCTCAAAAACGTGGCAAGGGCAATGAATCGTGCGCATTGCAAATTCGTTGGCAGGCGCAATGAATTTGAGAATGGCAGATTTTGTGGCAGGCACAGTACTTTAGAGCGCTCGACGAACAAGTGTTCAAAACAAGCTAAAAGCTTGCTTTTTGATGTTTTTTTTTACGAAAGCCAGCCGATAGGCTAGGCCAGTTGTCGATGGGCGAACGAACCCGCCGGGTAGGTTGAACCCAGATCCTGATGGGGGAGAGCGAAAAAAGAGAAGCGGTCAGGAAGGTAGTGAAAGTGTATGTTTTAGGGGTTTTGGTGATGCGAGTGATGCAAATGACGCTGAACAGTGCATCATTAGCATCACGAAGTGCTCAGGAGATTATTTATAGACTGTCTATTGACTAGGGGTGGGGTGACTCACGAAGTGCTCAGGACCCACACTGAGGGAGCTTCGTGCAAGTCAGAATCCCTGCCATTAGGGGTGCCCTTTTTCGGCATGCCAACAGCTTTGAGCGAAGAGAAAAAGTTGCCTTCTATTTCCATGTGCCTAACAGCAGTGGAAGTCAGTGCAATGAGGAATCTTTGCTCGATATAATGCAATCACGTGATCTTGCCAGTAAACTTTCATCGGTCCACTCTTAGGAGCACGCGGAGGTTATGAGTCCAGGCACAAGACAGGAGAAACAAACAGCAGGCAAACAAAACGCTCTGAACCACAAGAAAAAGGGCACCCCCCTCAACCCGTAAATGTCCCCCTCAATTTAACCTTTGTCCTTGCGGACTGTAATTGTCCTGCTCAACTCAACCTTTCTCCTAACGCGTGGGCT
Source organism: Durusdinium trenchii (assembly GCA_963970005.1). Lineage (NCBI taxonomy): Eukaryota > Dinophyceae > Suessiales > Symbiodiniaceae > Durusdinium > Durusdinium trenchii. The sequence continues at coordinate 39,437 of CAXAMN010021236.1, read as the reverse complement.
CCACTTCTATCCTATAACCGCTAACATGATCAAGAGCCTATCATATCGAGCCTCAATGCGAGACTTTGCGCCTCTCTGCCTTCTATTTCCCGATGCCTGACAGCAGTTGAAGCGCGCTGTCGAATTCACGCCATAACCACACTGATGTGTTCTCACGGAGGCAGGCTTTCGTCCCGTCCTTTCTCAGGTTTCATAAGTGGCAATTTTCAAAAATGTTCGCAACGCTTTGCAGCTTTGGTGCGTGTCGAACCGAGTGTCCGAAACTGAGATAACATTGCAGTTTTCAATGCGCGTTCACCAGTCCCTTCGTTGAGTTGAGTGTCTCGGAAGCTCCAAAATCTTCGCCCACGCACTGCGCTTTTGGTCTTGACAGGAAGGCTCCTCTCAGCAATCCACCTCTCACCAGCACTTGCCAACGCACCGCATTTTAAGCTTCGACGGAGTGTGGTTGCAAAGATTTCAGCATGTGGTTGTGAACCTGCTCCGTGAATTATCCAATGGCTTTGGATGTGCATGTAGCGAACACTTTGATTACATTTTCTTGACAGTAATTCTTGTTGTGAAACAAAACACTTCTCACGCGCTGCGGCTACAAGCTTCAAGGGTCGAACCTTCATGTTTTTCAGCAAACATTGGGGCCCCTCGTGATGCCGAACAGCGTGCCACCCTTTGCATTATTGTGGTTGCTTTGAAAAACGAATTGCTGCAAAACATTGAAACAACCTTGAGACTGAGAATCCACCCGGTTCAGGGCAACACATTACCTTTGATGAACTGACCTTGTTTGCATCTCATTATTTATCGCAATTTGCAGCCGCAATTTGCGCTGAGAAGGCTCGAAGCAAGGACAGTGGCCTTTTGTTGTCGCAAATGGAATCTCAGGTAGATCACGCACCGCGCAGACCACGTGGAAATCGAAGTCAGTTTTAATCTCGACCTGGCGACGCTGTGTTTGGTGTCGCTGCCTTGAGGAGTCCTCGTGCCTGGCGAGCTTCCTTGCGCTGGTCTTAGAGGTGTCAGCTCAGCTGTCGTTCGAAAGGTTTGTTTCTTCAAAAGACCCAAACTAAACAAGCAAAAAGGTTGGACATGTTCTCGAAGTGTTTTGAGGTCTCGGCCATGGCTCCAGGCTTGCCATTCCAGGCGCGCGACGTAGACAGCTTCGAGCGCTTTCAAAACTGGAGGTCTTTTATTTATTCTGGATGATTGGTAAGGTTTGGCTCCGTGGGCAATTCATTATAAGGGCCCCTGGTGGTTGTCAAGTTGAACCTTAGCGTGTTTTCCAGTGCATTATGGTCTGGGCGCGTGTTGCTTTTGCCTGGTGCACCCTCCCTTTTGACGCTGCGCAAGCCATGCGTAAGTGCAGATGGAGGGCCAGAACAAGACTCACGCCGGTTTGGCAAGCTTGATCTGAAAGCAGTTGGGAGCGCAATGCCGTCCAAACTGCAGGGTGGTACTTGGGTGCCCGAAGGCTCTCAGATTGTGACGCAATGGACCATGAGGCTGGATCAGGGAAGATCAAGAAGGAAACAGCACTCCGCCTAAGAGTGCTCCATCAAAAATGCAGACAGAGGCGGATCAGACACCAATGAGGTGGATATCCCGGTGGAGCCGGCAGTCAGAGACAGGATGCAAACACGGGCGAGAGTTAAGCTCGAGCTCCAAAAACTTTGGGCAGTTAGGCTCAATCGAGGGGCCCGGCATCAACAGGCTTACCTACATAAAGTGACCAGTGGACCAGATTGTGCAGGAGAGTGCGTGCCGCAGCTTCAAGAGCAGGACAGAGCTGTCAGGAGGAGGGGGCTGTGCAGCACTTCCAGCTGGATTTTGGACGGCTTTGATGCCGGGCTGGAGCTGCGTGGTTTGCCTCGGAATATCAAGTCCACGAGGCAGCAGCAGCCTCTGAAAACACACCCTTCTTTGCGCATTCGCAGCAGCGTTACATTGTGAGCCAGGTGTATGGATGCCTTCTGCGACCCTCGCGTGTCGCATGGCGGAGATAGGCACGGTGACGGAAGCCTGCGTTCCTACTTCGTCTTCGTCTTCATGATCGAGAATGAAAGCCGTGTGGATTGCCATTTGCATGTGTATGCTTTCAAGGCGCTGTGACCTGTCATGACGATGGCCAGGCTCTTTATCAACATGTGCCTCCACCTCCCTTGAGAGGTTGGAGATAGCCGGGCGCATTTTGGTAGTACTATAATGATAGGCTAGGGCGAAGAACAATTAAGTTGCTAGAGAAATCGGGGGCGCGGAGACACGCGTTCGCTCTTGATTTTTGCAGCAGGCCAAACTCCTTGCCTCAGCAGACACTCCGCGCAACCAGTCCACAGCGCAGTTCATTTGTGTGACGCTGAGGGCTGGTTTTGCTGACCAGGCCCATAAGATCTATGAATTGAGGCGAGCCTGAGTGGGAGCATTGCTCTTACGAGCAGTGGCTGAAACAGGAAAACAGGAGAGGGCTTGAGGTGGATATTCGCCAGAGGACTGGACAGGCATGAACAGCTCTCACTCTCACAGCTTTGAGGACAGAGGTATATGTTTGCGCAGGCCTTCGGATCAACGCCGAAAAGCGATCGCTTGAGTCGGTATTCAGCAAACATTTAGCAAACATTTTTTTACGGTTCTGTGTTGAACAACACGTGTCTGTGAATGTAACTTTGTTTGATCAGATTGTCGCGGGATTGGAAGCGCAAGAAACCGGCTTGCTGCTGCGCTCCTCCGTTCTTCCAGGACGATCTCTTTCTGGAAGAGGAGAAGGCCCAGAGAAGCTGGAGGCCTTTGGAGGCCTGTGGGGGGGCTTTGCGTGGTTGAGGAGGACGGTTGAGGTTGACCGTTGAACAAGCGCTTGATACCTGGAAGGAAGGAAAGTCAGGATGGAAAGCGCTGGTCAAAAAGGCAACTTTGAAGCTTCTCTGGCGGAGGCTGCGGAGGGTTGCGTGGAAAACATCAACCCTGCAAGCTGCGGTTGAGCCGCCCGCCAAAGCAGCAAAAGAGCGCCTGCTGTAGGAGAAGCCAAGCGTAAGCGAACGCAAGCTGCCCTGTATACTTGCGCCCACAAGCAGTGGAGCAGTTGCTTGTAACTTGTAACCAAGGCAATGAAGAACCCAATGCCGAGCGCAGGAAGCACTGTTGCCTGCGCGTTGCTCCGATATTTCCTGGCAAAAGAATCAGCTGGCGCGGCGGTGGCTCTATGAACGCGCCAATACACTTCACAGACCATGTTGTCCAAAGAGACCCCCGATCATCTTCTGGGGCAGGGAGATCTGAGATCAACTTCGACCAGGAGAACTGGGGAACTGATCAAAGTGAGGTAAAACGCCTTCATGGACGAGATCAACGTTGGCACGGTTTCCGCACAGCTTTTGAAAGAAGAAGCCAAGCTGACTCCTGACGAGTGGAAGGAGGACCGAAGCTGCGCCGGAAGCCTTCAGGTTCAAGGCCCGGTTTTGTGAATTTCGATCTGCGGACTTGAAGCCACCACCAAGGACTTGGAATCCTGGTGCGAATGGATCAAGATCATCACGGAGAGTAAGACACGAGCCACCATCGTGGATTGGAAGCGTGCAAGGGTCATTACGAGCGACCAGAAGCACTTCGGCTTGCCTGCTTGACTGAATTCCTCTGCGGTAAGCTGATGGATGGTCCAAGCGGCGGCTGAGGCAGCTCCAAGTGGCAGACTGTAAAAGTCATGATGTGATGATGCCGTGCTCAGCCCGAACTCTTCGTTGAGCAAGAAGCGAGCAACAGTTGCTGTGAGGAGCATCCAGAACTACATCCGTCCCCGAGACCTGGTATAGATGTGGGCGGACGGGCTCACAAAAGTGAGCGTGGACGAAAAGAGAAAACATAGCAAAGTGAATTTTTCCATGTCAGAGCTTGGCATGCACACCTTTGTCCATATGAGTGCTTGCGTTGTGACCCTTTCTCGCCCGCAGACTGGGCCCGCTTGAGCTTAGTTCTTTGTGAAAAAGGGGTTTGGTTTGCTGCGCCGACTGCCATAGGACAACGATAACCTCCCTGTTTTACAAGATCTAGACCGTTTAAAGCTTGAGAGGGGGTGCGTTCATGTGTAATTTGTTTTTGATTTTGAGCGGAAGCGGCGCAGGCTTCGTGCGAGTCATTGCTCCTCTTGTGTGGCATTGGATATTGGTTTGTGGGGAAGGCGCTGGAAATACATTGATGCTGGGACCTTGAACTCTGCGTGAGTCGATGGATATCTCCGGTCACAGAGTCGACGGGATGAAAACGTGTCAATGAGTCAGTGGCCGTCCCATGACAGAAATGCCGTGACAGCTTTGGCCTCGCCCAATCCACCCGTAGGTCCTTGAGTGCTTTCTGCAATCCAAGGATAGCGCGAGCACAGGTGTCGCAGGTAGTCGCAGGCCTTCGTTTTTGTTGTCGGCCGCTTCACTGTGGACCTGAAAGTGTCTGCTCGACAGACACGCCGCTCGCTTCCCAAGTCCATGCATTCTGGTTTCTTGCTGTGTTTCCAAGGGCATGTCTGGGGGCCAGAGGTTGATAAAATCCAAACAGCTCTCAACTGTCCAGTTTGGACACAAGTTCAGCGAATTTTGCCAATCACATCAACCACGTACGGATGCCTTGTTAACTGTATGATAGGTTTGGCAACCAGGTAAGGATAGCACGAAGACAGAGTTGCAAATAAATGCAGGCCTTCGTTTTTGTTGCCAGCCGCTTCACTGTGGACCCACAGTCTACTGCGCAGACACGCCGCTCACAACTTCCTGATTGATGATTTTCATGCATGCTCTTGGACGGGCGTATTTGATGTGAAAATCAATATAGGGGTCATGCCGGCCTGGGTGACGTCAATGGAAAACAGACTGTGCATGCTTCCCAACATACGTATGATTTGTTCTACATTCCGGGAACCGGATACTGAAACCGCAGAAAATGGCCAAAGGCATGGCTGAAGGCACTTCGTTCATTCCTTTGTGAAGTCCCTTGATAGAACTGGCGAAAGCGAAAACACCTGAAAGATACGATTCTCTACCGCCAACAGGTACATGCTGAAACAAGGCTCTAAACAGAAGGCTCTAAAATGCTCAAAAGATACAGAGTCGCAGATGGGCTGCAGATGTCCATGTCAAGCATGTCAAATATAAATTGGCGTGGGTTGAGGCGTGGGGGTGTCAGGATTGCTGAGCTCGCTTTGGTTGCTAAGTTGACTTCTACAGTTGCTTTCTACAAGTCTGCAGACAGGAGGGAAAGCAGAGAGCAGGACTCTTTGACGTGATCGGGCAGGACATGATGTGACCCAGCCCTTTAGCTCCGTCGATTCCGCTCGATGTTCGAGATGTCAGGTTCCTTGGTTGCACGCTTGGTTGTGGCATGCTTCAGTCGCTTCAGTGAAGCTGCGGTTTCCAACTTTGCAAACAGGGATTGCTGTCGCGAAGTGTAGCAGTGCTCAAGAAATCATCGCGGATGTTTGCGGTGTTTTGACATCAGCTGCCGTCCTCACTCTGTACCCACAGTTGGACCGATGGCAAACACTTTTGATTGGAACAGTCGAAATCGAAACAGGGATGGCTTGAGCCCCAAAGGCACACACACTTCAGCAATTTGCCCAACTGAGGTTCTTCAGGCCATACCTTTTTGGTAAGTTCAGCATATAATGTCAATAGGTCTGAGGGTGGTTGATATGTCACTAAGATGTGAATGGCGTGCAATGTCTTCTGAATCTGAGATGCCCAAAATTACAGGGGACTCGTCAATGCCCCAATTGCAGGGATGCACGATGCATTGGGCCCTCGGTTCTTTATTAATGCGCCGCACGAGACGCATTTCTTTTGTGTGCCTGTTCCGCCCCTTTCATGAATGCAGCGTGTTGATGTGTGTTGCAGACTATTTGATCCCTCGCAGAACCTTGCAGAAGCTTTGCAGTTTTTGGCCAATTTCTTTGCAAGAACCTAAAGCTCTCACCAAATGAGTCCAGGAAGTGGTCGAAACTTTGGACATGTTCTCAATGCCGCGCTCTTCACCGTCATTGCTTCGTGAGTTCTTCCATTCCTGTCCTTACCTTGCAGACGAAGTTTTCTTCCAAGGCGAGACCAAACCCACTCCACAGCACAACTCCCAAGACAGGCTTCATTTTGATGAGAATTCTTTCTTCAACTGGTTTCGGTTCCAAGGCATTTTATCTGCCAAATGCCTTGTACCAAAACGCCTTGGAATAAGAATGTTCAAATTAAGCAGGCATGTCATTTTCAGCATTTCATTAGAAGCCATGCGACGTGTGACGCGTGACATGAGGTTCCCTAGGCTCCGCGCTCAGTTGTGATTCCCCTTTCCTGGGAGATGCTGAAGGCTCCTAAGATGCCAAGAAACGCCTAAGGAATGCCAAGAGCCATCCAGCATCCAGCAGCATTATCCATTTACAGGAAGCCTAAGCACAGAAGCACAGATCTGTGGGGAACTTAAGGTAAAACTGCTAAAGCGTTCCCACCGAGCCTGGATCAATCGGATGCCATGTGAATATAGTTGGATAGACATTTAAGTTTGCGCATGCAATTTGCATCCTTGTTGAGTAACGATTCACCACCAAAGAAACTAAGATGGTTTGAAGACTGCAACCCTGCTTCCATCTCAGGGTTGCAGCCAAAGCCTTTTCAGCCTGAGACAAGACATGGCCTCTCTGTAGAATCTCGCGCGCCTTTGATACCATTTGCTGTGTGTGGTTCGGTTCTCCTAGCATTACCTGTCAGCCTACCCGTCATCTCTGCCAGCTCTGTTTTGGGCTTTTCGAGCTCCCGACCTTGCAAGAAGCCGAGGCAAAGCTTGGTGAATCGCGCAGTCGTGCAGGTACGGAAGCTGCAAAGCGAAGTCATCGCTTGGTGCTTCGTTCGTCATGTTCGTCGATCCGAGAAGTCGATCCGAACGTTTGTCACAAACCGAAGTCGATCGCACCTTTAGAGATTGGATCGAACGAGATCGGAGAGGAGTGCCTCACTGGGTTCCTTGGGTTGTGAGAAGTGCCGCACGAGTTCCCATGTGATTGCACACAGAACTTTGGCAAGCTCACTCAAGGCGCATTTGTGACAGATCACTTGCGGCGAAATTGACACTGAAGGGATTGAAACCGGCTGTCTCTGGGGAACCCACCTCCTGGCACCTCACAGTGATCAGTTGGGAGTGCACTGGATAGAAAGGTGCCAAAGGCACGTGATGCTGGGCCACCGGTGCCACATGGAGCACCCACGAGCATGTGACGCTGTGCCTTCAGTTTTTCATTCTTCTTGTGCTCCTTGGATTGTCTTTTTGTGTTTTCCTTCGAGGAATCTGCCGAGGATTACTTGGGCCCTTGCGCGACGGTGCCATGACATGCCCAAGCTGTTGCGAGGCATTTCCATTTGCCTTTCCATATTCTCCACTGGCCTTTCGCCACGAGATGCCCTGAGACGCCATTGAAAGTGAGGGACTCGCCACTGAGCAAGGGCTTCGTTGCCGGATTGAAAGGGCGAGTGGGCTAAAGCGAGATTGCAGGAAGCCCACAGCAATGGAACGAAAGTGTCATTTTCAAGCCCGGCTTATTCAGTCATTTTTTAGGTTAGGAACTTGAAGAAGAGGTATCATTTTTGCCTAAGAGGTGCAGCGACAGGATTGCAGTTCACATTCCCTTCAAGTACACGGGGGCAAGTCTGTTCAGATGTCCGTTCACACCAATTGCTTGGGCATCGTGCTTGCAGCGTGCATCAGACCTGCTCTGCAGCCTTTCTCCATTGCTGTTGGGAGACATCGTCTGCCCAACCACTTTCATATCTTAGTTTCATTCAGTCCCATGCGTTTCATTTTTCTCATATCTCACATCACACTTCAGACTTGTACGGAGATGCACCAAAAGCATGCGACGCTACACCCTGCACGGCATAGCAGCTTTCTGCCAACCACAATGGCATGGCATCGTGGCGCCTCCAAGCCATCTCCAAGCCTTCAATTCTCCAGCCGCGATGCGCAAAGAAGTGAGCGAAGTGAGCTTTCCAAGGCTTTCGTTCATGGTGGTTTTCGACCTCAAAGGCTTCAGCTAGGTAGGCTCAACGGTCACTCTGTGAAGTCGTCAAGCTCGTCTGTGTCAAATCGGTCAGATGCAGTTCTTCTTGGATCCGCTGCAGCTGGCTTAGCCAGGCCTTTTGCGTAAAGTCAATCGAGAAGAAGTGACCTGTTTGCGCAAAATGCCGTGCATGGTGTGGCCGGCATTAAGAAAGGTCGTCGACGCTTGAATGCGGTGATTCTCTGCCAGTTCCATTGCTCCAAAGGTTTCAAAGCAGACACCAGACGTCAAGTTGAGACTGAACTTCGAGATGTTTGAGAGTCGGGTTTCAACAGTCTCCTCGCCTCAACAGCACACGTTCTTGACAACTGTTGCTTAGCTCCTTAAGTTTGAACCCTTAAGTTTATTAAGTGTTCATGAGAGCACCAGATGGCGAAAACGCCAAGGCAAAGGCGAGCCTCGGAAATCAGGTCGTTTGAATGCTTTTCGAACGCTTTCAGTTGCTTCCAGCAGCTTGCCTGCTCTGGTGCAGAGAAACTCGCTTTTGAGGCATGTAGGCGCAGGCTCGTCTGCAGGCTCAGTGATTTCTGTCACCCTGAAGAGAGCAGAGCTCAGCTGCATTCACCCAGCTGTGTCTGCTGTTTCTGCTGTGTCAGTGCTGTATGACTTTCATTCTTCCAGCTCTTCCAGCAACCCTTCTTTTTCAACTTTGTTCTCGAAGAGCTTCGGGAAGCAACCGCCAAGCAAGCTGTGAGTTGACTGCCACGTCTGCATGAGCTGGGCAACGTTGATGGCGGGCGTCTTTGCATGGTCTAAAGTGGACAGGTATGGTGAGAGGTGTGTTGAGGACAGGCTCTCAGCTAGTGCCACTAGGCAAACCTGGGCATCCAAGTGATATGTGTTTCAAACATCACTTTCAATCATTTTGCATCCAATTGTCCTCGTTTTGCTACGTCCTTGACTCCGGAAGCTGCTCAAGTGCGCAGTCAAACCGCGAGATGCGAAGCAGCAGCAGCTGCTTTTGTGTTGACAGCTCCAGGTGGATGGGGCGCTTGTGCCAGCTGCAGATTCCGCTGTCATTTCTGATCGGTATCCGGAATGGTATAGCAGTTAGAGCAGCTATAGCATGACAAACCTTGGAGACATAGGCCGCCTTCGACTTCGAATACTGCTGAAACTGCACTCAGATTCCAAGAATTTTGGCTGAATTGATCAGTTGAATAAATTCGAAGGCAGACACAAGCCAACATAAGCTGACATAAGTCGGCATAAGCCAGAACGTGCCCAGTGCCCATGTGCACGTGTGACCCAACCGTGACAGCTTGCCAGTCGCCTCGGAGGTCTTTGTTGCAATCTCTATGATCTACGTATCTATCAACGATATCCATAATCGTAACATATCCATCACCTCAAGGCACATCATAGGCACAGCTAGGCCTGTAGGGCAGAAGACAGGATTGCAGAGAATCAGGCCAATTGCATCTTACGAACAGGGTGTTGGCGTCAAAGTCTTTGCCCACAGCCCCTTTGGTGAACTTCAAACCATCACGTCAACTGGTTGTCATACATTGAGTCACTGAGGCCTTTCAGGGTGGTGTCATCACCGGCAGCTGTCATGAGTTTTGCTGCTGCACGTGGGTCACAGAATTTCCCACTTGCCTGTCGACAGTTATTAACGTCCAGCCAGTTCAAACTCAATACCAAAGAGTGCACCGCATGTCTCCTGAAATGACTCCCGCAAATGTCAAAGTAAGTAGGCATGCAAAGCGGTGGAAACACCTTCCTTCTTCCCAGCGCGGTCCCAACATGTTGTGCCAAGCTCACGATGAAATACCTTTGTGCCAGTGCTCTTCAGCAATCAGGACTTAACGAGGTTACCGGGGTGCGTCGGCTGACTGAAGTGACTCAAGGTTCCCCACAAGGATGCGCCGGCTGTGCCATGGCAAGCCATCCCTGTGCTTTCTCGTGATTCGTGCCCTAGCATGGCTGGCTTGCGGAAGGCGGAAGGCGGAAGGTACATTTGCCATCTTTGCAATGGTTGCTGCGGGCCTTTCTCCAGTGATCCATGCGTTAAATCAACCAGGATATAGAACCAAAGCCTGTTTCGGCATTCGTAGTTCAAACGCCGTAGGGACATCACGCATGCACAGAGTGTCTCTGATGCGACTGCGAGCAGAATCGCAAAAGCTTGTCGCAGAGGAATTGCTTCACATATAACGTCTGGCCAGTGAACGACTAGCCTTGCCCAAGCATTGCCGAGGTTTCTTTCACGCTGTGCGCCACGAACACTCAGCAGTCGTGCCCGTTTTGCCTAGGAAGCTTTTGTACCGTGCTTCCCAGAGTGAGAAGGGCGGCCGTGCTCTTTTGGCAAGCAACACAATTATCCACAGAGCCTCAAACACCAAGTTCAGGGAGAGCAACTAGTGTTGGCGGGCCGTCGATGTCAATGGTCATGTGTGATGAAGCACTGCTTGATCATTGATGCTGCTGTGATCTCGGGCTCCGCTTGGGCACCGTCAATGGGCTGATGCCTCTCATTGCTTCGATTGAATGTATCGCCCCGTGCATGAAAAGGGGAGGTCACCAGAGCGCTGCCCAGTTTGCTTGGCATTGTCAGGTGGTTTGGACTGGGAGCATGCCCAGGTGCAGTGGAATGCAGTTGTCATGGCATCCGCGCATCTCTTGAGCACTACCCACTTTGAACAAGGATTTACTGGATTACAGTGTCCATGTGCCTTAGGCCATGGCCCAGTTCGCTCAGTTGTGGCCACAGCCATCGCAGCCGGCGCCCGTTTGTCTCCCGAGGCCTTCGCTAGGATCTTTGTAGCTGTACAGGGAAGGGAATTTGTCTAGGAAAATGAATTTGGCACAACAAGTCGGTGCAGCTTCTTACACCAGCCCGCAAAGCATGCTGGCTGCCGTACTCCCCTATGCATTGCGAGCCGCGGGCCGCGTGGGATGTTTGCAAGGCCAAGAAGTGAGGTTCAGTTGTTACAAGCGCGCGGTTAGCCAACACTACGTGCCTGCCATGGATGGGATGGAGCACATACATTCGACTGCTTGTTGGGTTTGTGGGGGCCTCAACTGGTTTGAAACTTTGGGATCGGATTCTGCGCTTGCGCTCCCCTCCTTCCTACATCAAAGGAGCGCAACAAGAACTGTCTTTCGGATGTTTTTCTGACAGTTTCTTGTGCCGGCTGCTGTGGCCCACTATCCATCTTCTCCGGCACTTGCAAGAATTGTGAAGTAGTGAAGTGGGATTCTTCTCTGACAGAGCCAACCTGCCCACATGCCGCCAGCTACTTCAAAAGCTGCAGAAGCTGCTTGAGACATCCTGAAATCCTTGCATTGAGGTGCTAAGCGGGTTCGAGGACAGCAGTGCTATCTCTCCTGTTTGTTCATCAACGACATCGCCATTGGACACAGCCAGGACACAGCCAGGACGCAGTGGGTTGGTGTCAGGCATCACAGGTTTAGTCGTTTCAGGGGGAAGCCAGTGCAACTCACATATGTCCTGCGCAAGTGGTGCCCGTCATTGTTTTCATGTACTGACGACCTGAAGCCAATTTGGTTCATGAAAGGCACTTGCTGCGCTAGCCGTGTGTTAAGAGCTTTGTTGAAGGCATTGAAGGCATCCCCATGCTTTTGCCTAAGCTGCCAAGGCAGTTTGTGTGGACCTCAGCAATGCTCAGGTGCTATTTGCGCTTTCCAATTTCGAAGTGGTAGTAGTGCTGCAGAGGGCTTCGGCAGCCGTGGTCAAGTTGTCTTCTTTGTGACAAGCCTACCAATCGACACCTGCATCATAGAAGCTGACGTGGTTTCTTGTAAAGCAGGGCAAAGCATGCCCCATCCTGCGAGTCAGTGGAAGGGAAGCCGTTGCGTCAGAGGATAACTTGCAGGGGATGCTTCCGTGCGAAGAGCCATCTATTCAACTTGCGAGTTGGCAGGGCACCGCTGACGTTGTGCATGTTGGGAGAAGTTCAAAGCTACCAGGGCATTCGAATGCATAAGCTCGTAAGCGCACCGAGTGCAGACTTTTTTCTGGCAGATTGCCCGTGCTTCAAATGCATGAATTTGGCTTAACAAGTCAGTGCAGCTCCTTCATGCTTCACGCCTCATGCGAACACCAGCCCGCAAAGCATGCTGGCTGCCGCGCGCCCCTATGGAGAGCCGCAGGCCGCGTGGGATGTTTGCAAGGCCAAGAAGTGAGGGTCAGTTGTTGCAACTGCGCGGTTAGCCAACACTACGTGCCTGCCATGGATGGGATGGAGCACATTCATTCGATTGCTTGTTGGGTTTGTGGGGGCCTCAACTGGTTTGACACTTTGGGATCGGATTCAGCGCTTGCGCTCCCCCCGTTCCTTCCTACATCAAACGAGCGCAACGAGACTGGTCTTTCGGATGTTTTTCTGACAGCTTGTTGTGCCGGCTGCTGTGGCCCACTATCTCCATTTTCTCGGGCGCTTGCAAGAATTGTGAAGCAGTGAAGTGGGCTCATAAACAGCCTGCAGCCATTTTCGATTTGAGGAACGATGATCGTTCGCAGGGTTCTCATTCTTCTTATGCAATTTTTCTCAAGGGAAATTCTCCCGGATGCATGTGTTTATCGGGTCCCATCATGCGATCTGTCCCTTTGCACAGCACGATGTGTCTGATGTCCTTGTCCCAACACAACTCCTGGATTGCTTCAATTATTTGTTCTTCGTGCACCACTAAGGGTCCGATTCCAGATACGAGGCGGTCGGCTTCGTGCATCACATCCCATGAGACTCATTTTGTGCTCCGGAGACGAATTTCGTGCTCCGAACTCTTTTGCTCCAGACGTCTTCTCTTAGTTGGATGTGTCTCATCTTGCGCTCCAAGGATTGGCCATGCTTTTTCTTGGCCAGCACTTGGACAATTTGTCTTGAACAAATCCATGGATAGAGTTCGGTGCCGGACAAAGCCATCCTGGAATCCTGCCCACATGCCGCCAGCTAGTTCAAAACCTGCAAAAGCTTAAGACATCCTGATATCCTTGCATTGAGGTGCTAAGCGGGTTCGAGGACAGCAGTGCTATTTCTCCTGTTTGTTCATCAACGACATCGCCATTGGACACAGCCAGGATGCAGTGGGTTGGTGTCAGGCGTCGGTGCCTCCAGCCTCTAAGGCCACGCGTGACAGGCAGAGAATTGAAGAGGGCAGGCGGCAGCCTGCAGCATTTTCCGAGTGCAAGGGGTCCCAATAAGGTTCTCGATGGGCCAGCCGAAACAATTTTCAAAGCAGTTTTGCCACGAGCCTGAGAAGTGCTTTGTTTTTGGGACTGCACTGGTTTGGAACCTATGCAGTAGTTGCGCTGCACTTGGCTTCGCCGTGGATCTTGCTGATCTTGTCCTGAGCAAAGTTGGGCGTAGTTTCAGAGATGGACTTGCCAGCCTTCTCCCCACTACAAGTGTTAAATCACCGTGTGGCATCTTGTAGTGAACAGCAAAAGAAATCAGGCTGGTTCATTGTCACCTTCCTCATTCAAGGTCATGAGAAGTTGCCGCCAAACCCGCCTTGCCGGGAAACAAGCACACCCTGGCATTTCGAACGATGCGTGTTGTTGCTCCGCGACATGGTGTCAACATAGACAGGCCACGTGCTGCATGGCATGTCGTTCCAGCATGCCCTGTTCCATGTCGTTTCAGTGTCGCTGTGATCGCATTGCCTCGAAAGACAGGATCCACACTGCGAAGGTCTCGAAGCCGGGTGCTCTCATGCGGGAGGGAAGGAGGCGTTCACAGAATGGAAAGGGAAAGCTTTGGGCTTTGGGCCATTGGGATGTTCGAACCTTTCTGCAGACCGAACGGAGGACTCAAAGACGCAGATGAGGCGCCGGTTCGCCGGCCACTCAATTCCAAGCAGCTATGACACCCAAGGGAAACCATGCAGATGGAAAGCATGCCCACCTGACTTCAGTTTTGTTGTTAAGACGGTGCCAGCAACTCCTGAACCTGGAAGCTGAACTCAGTGTCCAGAATTTCTTGGCCGGGGGCACCAAGGGCACCAAGGGCAAATAGCGTTCTGCGGGTTTCACGCCATGGAGTTTTGTTCTGATGTTTGGTTCCACGATCTCATGGGGCCATTTCATCGTGGATCGCCTGGTGGATCGAGGGTTGCCATGGTGGATCGAGGCTGCTCATGCATGGATACTTTCTAGACAGCTGCGAGTGGCATTGCTTCTTCTCCTACGAGCGCCCCATAGCTGATGCTTCGGGCTTGACACCTTTGCAAGCCTTTGCTTCTTGGTACGATGGCCTGCAAGCAGTGCTGCTACGGCAGATCCCCTACCAACCAATTGCTCTGCAGACGTGCTGATCTGATAAGTTCAGAGACAGTCCAAAGGCAAAGCCAATAGCAAAGCCAGTAGACTTGGATCTTCTTAGATCTTAGGCATCTTAGATACCACTGGTCTGCGTGGCGTTGGTGGAGGTGAAGGTGCAGATTGGCCATGACTGACCTGCTTAACGGACCATGGAGAGCTCATCTGACATCGTCCCTTGGCATGGGAGACTCCTGGGAGACCATTCAGACTGAACATGAACATTACGTGAACCACAGAGACAGAAAAAAGAAGAGAAGGGAAGACAGATTTCGGACAGATCCAAAGTGAAAGCTCCAAGTCTGAGAGATTTATTTGATGCTTCTCAGAAAGAACATTGATATATTTAGAAGGTTGAACAGAATCTGCTAAACAATAGTTTTGAAATTGGACATCTTAGAATATCGTTTGCAAACCGTTTTTCTTCAGCGCACACCATTTAAACCTTCCGCGCATTTTTCACAGAGCACAGAGCACGGAGCACCGTCCGAACTTTTCTTGTCAACATGCCTTTTTGACATCAGAGCTAAGATTGGTACGACCCGGCACTACTGTTTCAACCACTCGGTCGTACCATTCTACTTACTATAAGCAGATGTAAGCAGATAAGTCCGGCTTTCACATTCGGCGGTCACAGACCCGTCACAAATCCAAGGGCCACGCGTCTCGCTGCGGAATACAGAGAATGTCAGGAAGCATGACAGAATCCGTGCCAGCAAGAATGGCAGAATGGATGGCAGAAAGAGTGTCAGATAAAATGTCAGAGTAGATGCCAGAATACATGCCGGAAAGGATGCCAGTGAGCATGCCGCCCGGCCAATCCCGGCCATATGGCAGACAGAATTTCAAGAACAATTCATTCCAAAACACATATCACATATCAGAACAAATGTCGGAACACTTGCCAGACAAATGTCAGAACAGGTGTAAGAATATATACCAAAACTCACGCCAAAACACATATCAGAACAACCGTAGGAACAAAGGACCACTTGTCGGACGAATGTCAGAGCTGATGTCAGAATACAGGCCAGACACATGCCAGAGCGCATATCGTAACATATTGCGGAACACTTGTTAGACACGCAAAAAAAGATGTCAGAGTATGTGACAGAACACACGTCAGACAGACCACATGTCAAAACAAATGTCGGGGCGTATGTCAGAACACATGTCGGAACAAATGGCAGGTTTGATGGCATTAGAAGCGTCAGAAAACATGTCAGAACACACATCAGAACCAGATTTGATGCAAGAGCACGTGTCAGAAGTACATGCTGCAAGGTATGTCAGAGTACATGTCACATGTTAGACTTGACGGCAGGACAAATTTCAGAACACATGCCAGAAAGGATGTCAGACCACATTCCAGAACACTCTTTTCCACCATTTATGTTAGATTATGTGACAAAAGACATACCACGTATGCAGTCTGTCAATATATGTGCCTTACCTTCTTCCAAATCGCCTTTCAAGGTGACAATCACTCACAGCAAAGCAACTTGAGCTGAATCTCGCCTAGGTACTGCGCGCGATCACAACAGCCACGATTCGGCCAAGAAGCAAACACACCCGCGGCCAAGGTTCCCTTGCTGTCAGCGTTTCGTGCATTTTTTAGCTTTTGCGCTATGGCAGCTGCCCAGCTGTGGGAGTGGCTGCAAGCTCAGCTGTGTGGGTTGTTCTGCTAAAGTCCATAACTGGGATTTTTTTGCAAACAGTCCTTTGACTGTTTGTTTTTTTTATTGTCATTTACAAGCAGATTCGATACAAGATGGTACAAATGCATTTTACTTGCGACATGTGTTCTAATTACTTTAGTAGACATGAGAGAGCTAAGACCGATATAGCATAAGAATCAACCGTTTACAAAACATAACTTTTGGGGACCGAAGAACAACGTGCAAAAACTTGCAGAGAACTGAATTTAGGCACCGCTTAACTAAAATGCTTCACAGCTAAACACCATCCAATCGCGTGCCGAAAACGGCACAAAAACACACCTTTTGAACGTCCCGTTTGGATTCCTAATTAAGACAATTCTATATATATAATCCTATATGATTACAGTATGATGATTCATGTGTTTTTTTACAGTATATTTTCCTATTAAGATCAAACTCATCCAGAAAACGCTCGCAGACGGTGCCATACCAATAATTCAGCCATGCCTAAACAGCACCTATTTGTATGCTCAAACTATGCCGAACCAGCCTCCCATATGCACATCGAAAGCACCTAACATTGTAAAATTATAACCCCAAAAGCAGATGCAGACACATCGGTAACACCCAGGTGCGGTGCCTTAGTTGCCGAGCAGCCGATGCAGCCACCGCTGAACGCCTCTGTCCGTGCCCAACGCCTCCACTGCGGCAAGGACGCCGAGACAAGGCCCCAGAGACGGTGCAACAAACCCGACCATCGCAGCCGATGCGGCGATAAAGACCATCCACCGGACAGTTCCGTTCGCCTCAGGTTGAAGGCCAAGAACATGTAAGAATTGTAAAAGCAATGCGAAATGATGAGTTCGAACACTGCAAAATCCAACTGATGTAACAAGCTCGGTTTTTCAAGCACGAAAGCTGTCGAAAGAAAACACAGCCAACAGTTTCTGTGGCGTCACTTGGGGAACACAATGAGACAAATCAAACAACATCAGACATAAAAAGCGACTGTATATCAATAACGATACATCCTGGAAACACTGTTGTGTTGAGACACAATTCTTCGAAGGGTTCCTCTGGTTGAACAGGAACGTTCGTTTGTGATTCTACAAGAAGTCCAGCTACCTCAGCTGCCTGAGGTATGACATCTATAGTGATAGTGTATACATATATGGCCATGAGTCAAAACGTTTTTTGGTATGGAACATGTACTCTTGAATATCTCGTTCCATACCCCGTTCCATACCTGTGGAACAGCATGTTTGTTCGCCGTTCCATACCCATCGTTCCATACCTATGGACTCCTAGTTTACAATTGTTCGAGGTTCAATCAAAACGTGCGCTTTGCTTGCTGAAATGCATTTACCGTGAGAAACGGGACTGAGATGACACGTCAGGTTTTTTGGCACAATTTGTTCCATACCCCCGTTCCATACCTGTTCCATACCTTATGGAACAAGGGATCCGTTCCATACCCTATGGAACAGGAAGGTGCGCGATGTTCACCTGAGACCCGGGGTTTTGACGCACACCCATATAATCCAAGCCAAGTTGCAACTGGTTCCCAAGAATCATCAGATTGAATAGTTTGTTTCGAACATCTTCCAACCATTTTTGGTGGATTATTCATTGTGTTTCATCCATTGCCGCCTCAAGCCCTCTTCATTCACCCTTGTGTTTCATCCATTCCCCCCTCGAGCCCCTTCATTCCTCAATTCGTTCTCAAACCAATTCTCAAAAAAAGCGGAACATCGACCCAAAAACATCAAATCACAAACCACCAAACAAACACGATACATCGACCAATACCAATGAAAACCAAACAAACATACCGACCCAACAAAGATCATCTGGCGTCCTGTCCCCCTTACAAATGCTCCCTGTTTCACATACTCAGAACGTCCTTCAGCCTTCTGTCCGAATTGACTGCAAAAGGAACATCAACCAGGGAGTTCGGAGATGTTGTGTAAGGAATACATTCCATCCCATGTTCCATCCTTTGATAGCGTTGCGCGGTTCCTAAATGTTTGCCATTGCCTAAACTCCCACGTGTTTATTTTAATCAATGTAATTGTATCCATCCCTTTTTGTCCATATTCAAGTTCGCTTCCTGTATAAACAGTAATCAGCATCCTAAAAATCAAGTTCATTCATAAATTGGTGTGTATTCAAAAGTCCAGTCTGCGAGTTCTCAATGAACCAGACGTTTACATCAAAATGATTAGTCATGTCAATGGGTTTTGAAACTGTTAGTTTTTGCCCTGCTGCATTCAACACATAGGGGACTACTCCAAAAGGCATCAAAATAGCCAGTGCAATATTGCATATGAGCGACGGTCAAATTTGTTGTGGAGTTGCAGGTCATCAGGATTTGGTGTGAACTCCCATGACCACTCACTAGGGGGAGTCGCTCAGTGACTCTCCCCCTCTCCACCCTATTGGTCACGGTAGTCGACGTGTCGGTCATATGGGTGGGGGCAGAGGGAGAGTGAAACGAGGAGCACATGCGGCACGTGGGTGGCCCAACGGTCCGGGGGTTTGCGCGGTGGTCCGTTTTTGGCCTTCCAATTTCGGACGATAAAGGTGTTTAGGTTGTCAACATGAGGGATGTTTTGCTCGCGTTGACGAAGGTTTGGAGGGTTTGGAGGGGGGAAGATGTATGGAGAGGTTTAGAGGGTAGTGTCTACAGGGAGGTGGGGGTGTTCAATTTGTTCTTTGCATGGAGAGCTTTGGTGAGGAGAAGATGTCTTTTTCGTGCCACGTGCCATGTGTTCGGGAGCTTCGTGTGTTAGGCGCCATCTCAATCGCTTGATTGTGGTCAATGGATGGATCTAAATCTATCTAATTGATAAGCCAAACATGGCCAAACAACAAAGACATGCAATACACGAGCAGCAACAAAGACATGTGGAACTGCACGTTCACCTACTTTGGACAACTCTCCCAACGAACTTTTAGGATCCTTCAGGTTCCCTTCAGGTTCCCTTCGTGTTAAACACCCTTTTTTGCACCGTTTCCCATCCCGGTGTTTCTCCTGCTTTCGAAATCCCTTGCATTCCCGGACTCCTGTTGTTTTGCCTCCACTAGTTTCGTTCCCCTCCCTTCTCAAATTTATCTTATGGTGTATTGTTTGGATTTTGATACATATATATAGAGAGAGATATGCTCACCCCCCAATGATCTACCTTTTCCTGCTTTTCAGCTCTTCCACCTTTTCCTGCATTCCTGCATGTCAGCTCTTCCACTTTTCATACTTCTCAGCTCTTCTACCTCTTCCTGCTTGTGAGCTGCTTTGCTCTACTGGGCTACCCCTGTGTGGAACAAATTTTTGCAATACTTTGTGACAAGATTTTAGAAGGAAGCTAAACATAAATCAATTATATACTATATACAGAGCTAAAAGCGAAATCAATGGATTTCAACAGGAATTAAGAGGATATCAACAAATCATATAAACACAAGGAATTAATAGGTAATCAAAAAATCAACAAGGAGCTTTCAAAAGGGGAACTCACACATAACGATAAAGAAACATGAAAAACCTAGATGCGATTGCAGGTGATGTTTGTATTAAAGCCAGACGGGGTAGACATTATTGTAGGGGGTAAAGTTATATTATTTAAGATCTCCATTGTGAATGGGCTAGCCACTTGCGGACAAGATTTTTGACTTAATAAAGGAACTAACAATGATCATAACAAAATAACTTAAACAGGTAATCAACAAAAATCACAACGATGTCAAAGGGAATCAACAAGAACCAAAAGGAATTCAACAAATAAAAAAACACAAGGAGTTTTCAAGAAGAGAATTTGCAAATAAAGGTAATGATAATCTAAAAACATAGACATCATTGCAGGGATTTTTTTCCAAACGTCAGACCAGACCAAAGTGCAAACAATATTTGAGAGGGTCATATCATTGAATGATGAAACACACGTAGACATTAATCCAGGGGTGCTATCATTAAAGCGAAAAGGGACAGACATTAATAATGTAGAGGGTTTCTTATTCAAGACTTATACTGTACTGAGCGAACCCTTTGGTTTTCAGGGTCCATGTTAGTTTCCACAGGGTAATAAGGGAATTACAAGAACTTGATTAACGATTTTAAACTAATCAAAAGGAAAGGAATTCAATAGGTAATCAACACATACTATTTTTAAAGCATTTTTTTGACAAAAAAAGCAAACACAAAAAACATGCAGTATTAAAACACTATATATATAATTATATATATATATATATATTTGAGAAGTTTGGTTTGAGGATCTTCGTCGTCTTTTTTTTCATTGTTTGTTTTTTTTTTTTTGTTTTTTGTTCTTTGTATGAAGTTGGCAAAACATATACTATTATTGTTTAATTTTTAGTTCAATAACAATACATAAATAAGGTCTAAAATAAATACACACAAAAAACAAAAGAAACAACACCGAAGATCCAAAAGCCAACAAAACACCACAAAAACAAACTATCCTGAAACCAAATTTAAACTAGGAGGCCTTTTGTACATTTAAATATGTATGTTATTAAACATTCTCAAACACAGCAGGTTTTTAGCCCTTTTTTGAAGCAACACATTGGTAGTCGTCAGCCAATGAGGACCACTGATTTCTGATAGGGTCAAACATAACTTTGTATGGGCAGGCCCACAGAAAACAGCTCTGGGTAGATCACGGAAGGGAGTGTCCACATATATTGATATACACTCATGATTTTTTGTTTTGTCCTTGATGTGATTTGAGTGTTTCATTGTGCTGTATGCTGTTTTAAATTTATGTTATGGATGATTTGTTTAAGACACACAGAGGGGGGTTCAGGGATTTTGTCTAAACAGATGGACATCTAAATTCTATTTCTATAAAGTTGTTGCATGACATCTCGGAAGATGGGTGATAACTACCTGGTGACCCAGGTGAATTGTGCAACGTGAGATGTATTTTCCATTTAGCAAAGTCCTCTCTGTGTATGCCTTTTTGAGTCTCTGAGTCAATAGCCAAATGTTGTTCCAAAACTCATCTCCAAGTGAAGAGAAACGGATAAAGGTGAACCGTTCACGCGAGCATGGGACCCAAACAACACGTGTTCGCAAGCGCTTTGCTCTTTTTAGCGTTTTGTTGAAGCCTTCGCCTTTGCTTGGCTTCGGCTTAAAGTCTTTGCGTGACGAGGTGGTCGGAGAGGCAGCATTACGCCAATGCCAGAGCTGCAGATAGCCGATGGAGCGATGTAGACCCGCATCTTGCCCTTATTGCTAGCTTCGATAGAGGAAAACGCCGGAGCAAAGTGAGCAGAACTTGTTCATGTGCATCAGCAATTTGATAAACTTTGTGATCTCTGTCATATGCACCTTGAGCTTACTTTGATGAGAGAGCAAGAAGTAGAAACACAGCCACAAGTGTCATGAAACGATTGTCAAAACCAATGCAGATCAAAATCATACGGTTTGTCATAACAATTCTGTGTTTGCTGTGTTTAGTGTTTTGAGTTCGGGTTAATGACAAGGTTGCCTGAAACGTGCAGATTGTTGCAGCCGTATAGGCATTTGACCGAATGTGGATTAGCGTGGACAGAAGGTAAAGCCACGGGATTGTGGCCACATGGCCTTCATGGCCTTCATGGCACTTTCCATGGCCATGGCACTTGCAGCACAGCCGCTTGCAGGACAGCCCATAGAATGCGATGACGATTCGTGCCATATTTCCCATTTGCAATTGCAGGTCGCTGTTGGTGTTCCAAATGCAACGAATTGGACTGCACTGGGCGGCGTGTGCGTTGCCGAGCTGCCTGAAGAGTACCAGACACAGCCTATCTCTGATGTGTTAGAAAAGCACCCCGAAGAGGACGGATGGTGCGTGTTTGGTGCGGTGGACCCATGGATCAGCGGTTGTGCAGCGTGCCACAAGCTGCGAGACATGCAGCCCTACTTCGAAGTTTATACGCAGGAAACTGCGGTCCCCATCAAGGCGGACGCCACGCCCAAGACGCTCCGCTTTCCCAATGGTTCGCTGCTGACCATTCGTGACTACACCTACCCAATCGTGGACATCTATTGCTACCTGAACGGCTACTACGACATGCCCCGCAAAAGGTTGGTGAAGGATTATGACTACGTTGAGAAGATATCGGAAGCACAATGTGCAAGTGTAGAATGGCAGAATTCTGATTTGTCAATGCAGGGCATGTTCGCTCAATATCTGCATGAATCCGAGATTTTGGCCAGCCTGATGACTGAGAAGGGCATCTCTGATGTGAACCAATCACTGGTGAACAGTATACAATCGCACTTCGTAGTCAAGTGTTTGTTGGGAAGAGGTCACGGAGCCATTTGTGACATTCCGGAGTGTTCATGGAGGGGTTGCGTGTCGCGCGCCGGTGGTGAGGTCATCGTGAAGTACACTTCCCTTGGGGAATGTCCAGAGCTGTAAGACGTCGCTGTAAGACGTCCAGAGCTGAATCGACTATAGACGTCATCGAGAGAATCTCTTCCAAAACAGTTTCACCACACATAGACTCAGAAGCAGTCATGGAAAAGTTGCTCCGCCTAGCTTTGTGCATGTATTGTCTGGCCTTCTGGAAATGCTGCATAGAGGCAGTTTTGACAAGGGCAGGTTTGACACATGGTGATCATGGTGTGCTCTGCTTGGTCGCGGATGGCAACTACCAGTCGTCAGTGATAGGGTCTTGTGAAACTGTGGCAATTGGTTCTGTGTAGAAGAATGCGTAAAAAAGGGAATTAGCTCATAGCAGTCACATGCATCAAGTGACATGAGGACTCATCTTTTGCCACACACGTCGACGCCTGTAACATGATACTAGTTTCTCAAACATAAGCGGTTTGCTCTAGTAACAAGGGCATCGCTACTAGTAACAAGACACTACTACGAGTAGCAAAAAGCTACTAGTAACAAGGGCATCGCTACTAGTAACAAGGGCATCACGCCAGTTCCAAAGCAAAGAATAAGACCCTTTCCTTAGCTCCATGGCACGTCATGCCACCTTGCGAGCGGGACTGATGGCACTAGGTGGCTCTGATGTCAAGTTATTGGAAGCACACGCAGATGCCATTGCTGTGATGTGTCTAGTGGTTTGAGAAGCATCACATGAGAACAACCGCCAGGCATTCGGTGGATAGGCGTGGCAAGCGAGGAATGCGCCCGTGACCCGATGCTTCTCCAAATGGTTTCTTGGACACCGAAGTGGACACCATCGCATGTTCACGACAGGTCGCCTCTCAGTGGGATGGACTGCTACAAAAGACGCTGCTAGGGCCCAATCCTGACTGTCCTTCGCACCAGTGCTGGATCATCCTCATCATTGCGCCATCGACTCATCATCGATCCATCGTCGTCGTCACCAGCAGTAGTTTTACCACCACCATCTCTGTCATCGTCAGCATCCTCCTCCTCCTCCTCCTCCTCATCCTTTTCATTGTCATCCTCTTCATCATCATCGTCTGAAGGTGCTAGAGCACACAGTTGGCCGCTTTTCTGCGGATGTTGGTCATTTTGGTGCTCTTCTTTCCCCAGGGAGAGGGATAGATATTGACGGCTGGAGATGCTGCTGCGTGCTGCTGCGGCTCGTGCTGTTTTTGCGACTGAAAGCCGCGGATGATGAGATCTCCAGTGCGTTGTGAAAATGACTGACGGTGAAAATAAATGACTGACTGTGCGTTGTTGCTTCCCGTGCTGGTCATACTAATTACTGATGTTGAACATGATGGCGATAGTGATGAGGGGATCGTGATGATGACAGTGACGACGATGATGGTGTTGATCATGGTTATCATGATGGTGAGAGTGTTGGTTATTGTGATGGTGATGGTGACGACGATGTTGGTGATGGTGATGATGGTGTGCATGGTGATGAGCGTAGCGATGATGTTGTTGAGGATGATGTTGGTGGTGATCATGACAATGATGACGAAAACGA
The DNA here is from genome assembly GCA_963970005.1 of Durusdinium trenchii. Taxonomy (NCBI): domain Eukaryota; class Dinophyceae; order Suessiales; family Symbiodiniaceae; genus Durusdinium; species Durusdinium trenchii. The sequence goes on along the minus strand of CAXAMN010021236.1, from coordinate 15,496 downwards.
CGACGACAACAACGACGGCGACGACGACGATGATGATTCGAACAACAATGATGATGGCTATGATGATGATGGGGAGGCTGATGATGATGATGTTGTATTGATGGTGCTATTGCTGGGGTTGCTGATGCTGATGATGGTGGTGGCGGTGATGGTGATGGTGATGATGATGATGATGACGACGATGATGATGATGATGATGAGGATGAAGGGCCATGAGTGTTCAGGCCCTAGTCACGCCCGATGACTAGGGCTGGTGCGGACCCCACTTTCGAACATGGTCATCCTACTGATCGTGACCGCCCTGATCAGCGACTTCCAGGAGTACCGGAACCTTGCTCGCCTTTTTCCGGAACTCCCTGCCGGTTGTCCCTACCTGGACGTGGCCACCGGCTACAAGAACCTGGACTACATCCTTTTTGTGACCTGTGTTTTTGGGTTTGTCCTCACGATCTCCCTCGATTTTTTGTACTACTTGATCTGTTCTAATACCAGGAGACAAGGTTCTTTGTGGTCAAGCTGGCCCTCCCAAGGTCTCCGCTGTGGCCTGAACACTCACCGGGGTCCCAAGTCCCCGGCCAGGGAGAGAAATCATCCTGGAGCGCTCCTTTTTGCTACTGCAGTTCTCTACAGCATGGCCTTTATGAGCACGCTCAATCCATACGCCACTCCTTGGAGGCCCGAGGGTTCTGATGCCGCCACGGGTGTCAGTGAAGCCCAAAACACTCCACACAAGCCCTCCTCAAGCTGGGCAAAGCACAGTGGCCTTGGACCCTCACATGACCGCCCTGATGTACAACCATTTTCCAAGAAGAAATCTTTTCTTCGCGCTCTCAAAAGGGCTCAACTGCATGGCATGACCTGGTACAAAGGTAAGTTGTACAGTGCTTCCATGCTTGGAACCTCACAGATCGAAACTCCACCACGGGCCCTCACCCCAGAGAAGCCTACAGGTCCTGCACCATCAGGCAACAAGCTCAAAGCCAATCGACTCAGTGGTTTCAACTGGAACATTGGAGCTCTAAGCAACTACAAGCTGGATATTCTCAAAGCATGGATGATCCCTCAACCCCTCTCCGTTCTCACGATCCAAGACACCAGGTGGGGGTTCACTCCAATGACTGGGCTGGTTGGGCTGGTGGAGTCCTCACTTTAGTGAGGCGCTCCTTTTGCCCTCAGGAGCGGATCAGCTGGAGAGAAGTGAAGCAGGGTCGAATGCTACATGTCAGGCTCTACATGTCATTCACATCCATTGACATCCTGAACGTCTATCTGTTGGGTTGAGTGACTTCTCAATGAAACCCGGACGCATCGTGGTCCACGACATCCCGACTCTGGTACGTTCAGAGACCTGATTCAACGACATGGACTCACGGCCCTCAACGCGTGGGACACCAAGCTGGGTCCGACGTTTCTGGGCAACAGAGGGTCTGCATCCAGAATTGACTACATCCTGGTCCGGCACAAGACCAGTGACTCTTTAGCCAAACATCCGATCTACCTGGACCAGCTTCCTCTTCGATTTGGTCACACCAAAGATCACATTCCCATCATGTTCAACCAAGGGCTCTTCAGCGTCTCTCCTCTCACACGGGAGTGCCCCCTCACATTGCTCCTAGCTTTGTTTGGAAGGCACTGGCAGCAGACCTTGGTCCTCTTTTCATGAGGTGTTCACACTGGCTATCGAATGGTCTGATCCCTGCGGAATGGCGTCGAGGCTGGGTGGTTTTACTACCGAAGCCAAACAAGTCTCCAACAGAGCCAAAAGCTTTGCGACCGACTGCACTTCAAACTCCGCTTTCGAAAACCATCGTGGCTCTCATGGTGCAACACGCCAAGCACTTTGCTCTTCCTGAGTTAGTTTGGTACCCGCAGTTTGCCTATCTTCCTGGCCGTGGTACATGGGAAGCAATTACAAGAGTCACCGCTCATGTTCGTGAGGTTCAAACCCTGCTGGCTCACTGGAAATATGATGCCAATGCTCCAGTGAATGACCGGGCATCACGTCCCAAGGTGTACGGAGGCTGTCAACTTTTTCTTGACCTCACCGGAGCCTTCGAGGCAACGCCTCGAGAACACCTCTGGGATGCTTTCAGACTACTCAAGCTTCCTGAAGACATCATTTTGTTGCTTCTCACTTGGCACACCGAAACAGCTTACATTGTCCAATGGAAAGGTCTGGAAGCAGAACAGGCTACTTTCAGAGGCATCTGTCAAGGATGCCGTGGTGCGCCCTTTTTCTGGGCTTGTTTCATTGCCTTGATCCTTGACCATGTGGCCGCAGAAACGGATGTTCACTGGATGAGGAACAACTGCACTTTTTATTTTATGCTGATGATGGTCACGCATGCTTTGTGTTTCAAAACTGGGATGAACTTCACAGAGGACTCACCTTCTTTGGACGACTCATCAACATTTTGGAACGACTGGGTATGAAGGTGAACATGACCAAATCAGCGGCAATCATCCAATGGCGCGGTCCAGCTCGGTCACAAGCCAACAAGGCTTTTGTGAAACTGTCTCAACGTGGGACAATGCTCCAAATTCCAAAAGAGCACACCACTCAGTACGAGATTCCCTGGAGAGAGCAACAAGATTACCTTGGGATTTCTGTTGGATACAAGCAAATGCTGCGGGGAACAATGCAGAAGAGACTGAAAGCATGCAGCATGTACTCACAGACATCGCCAGATGAAACCATGGTTTTGCAACTCATCAATTCACGTGGCTCAGAAGCTGTCCTTGTGGGAAACGTGTGTTCTTCCCATTGCCTTATATGGACTGGATTCCACTGGAGTTGATCACGTCACACTTCGGCAGTTCTCGAAGACAATTCTTCCTCAACTTCGACAAGTGATGAGAGACCATCAATTCATCTCACATACTAAACATGCAGACTTTCTCACTGGATACAATCTCAGACATCCAGTTGTTTTGCTACGGGACCGCATGGCAGTGCAATTATCCCGGCACGAGGCCAGACTCGACACACTTGCACTCGATGATGTTGTTCGAGAAATTGACGCAACAGGATTGCAGATCTCTCTTCATCTCACCAATATCTGGCTGCAGGACCTGGATGTCATGACCTCGCTCCATCTCTCCCCTTAGCGGAGGCTGGACTAGATTGCCCGAGATGTGGCTTGACATGTCGTCCACTCACATGGAATTGTTCCGACAGCTGGTCCAACATTGGACATTGCTAGAGATTCAGTCAATGGCAAGCCAGTATGCCGGCACTGTGGGGATTCGTTCATCTCGCGGTAGAACCTGACACATCACACCCAGAACTATGCATGTCCCAGCTTTGATTCATCTAAGGCACCGCCAGAGCAACTCCAAGCACATCGATGTCAGCTCCTGGCCTACCATGATCCAGGAGAACTTCAACCACTTCGACAGGACAGGGAGCTTTGCTACTTTCTTTCTCAAAGATGCATCCTATGTGGCTTCTGGTCAGCGCGCCTTCAACAGATGTCTGCCCACATGGGGAGAGATCATCCTGAGGCCAACAATTTGATGAGTGAAGTACTTCCCAACGTGACTAGAGCCAGAATGCCATCTCCCTGTGAACTATGTGGTCAGGAGTTCAAGTCCAGGACACATACTGCCTTGCTGATCGACGACACCGAGCTGAATGTCCGGACAGTCCTCCACCGGTCCCTCAACCGGTGCAACGTATGGATGCACAATTCTCATGTGCCTCCTGTCCCAGGAAGTTTGTCACTATGGCCGGACTCCATCAACACCAAGCTCTTGAGCATCCTCACACGACCACGGCCCGAACCTTCCTGGCGGATCGAGATCAAATACCTGGACGGAATCAATTCTCTCATTGTGACCAGGAGTTTCTCTGCCTTGCAGCCTTGAAGCACCACATTGATGGTGGCCACTGTCAAGCACCTCTCCCTGATGATCGTCCATTGCTGTGGCACCATCCTGTCATCGTCGCAGGACTCCACGGGGGAACCTTCGATCACATGACCGGCTACAAATCTCTCCTGAGGAGACTTGGGCACATCTGTGGTCTATGTGGTCTTCAGTCCACCAGCTCAACAAATCTCCTGCGTCATCTCAGCACCACACACGGGAGACAATGGGACTCGATCACATCCTATGCAGAGTGGCTTCAGACCTGGCTGCACATGTCTTCGACCTCCCACTCAACCGCATGTGTGCACGGTATTCTCGCAACTGGCTCTCTTCGTTCACTATGACCTGACGAAGTTCAGAGAAGCCTCCGCAGGTACTGTACTAGCTCATGCACTGAAGGATCTCCAGGTTCTCAGCCCCACCTTAGAGCTGAACTTTCCTGAGCTTGACACCAAACTGACGCGGGGTCAATTTGAATCCCTGCTTCAGGATCATGAACTCTGTGCAGCACTCAGCTCTTGGTGCAGTCTCTGTGGACGACAGGTTGATCCTAGAGACCTTTTGCAACATCTCTGGAACTCACACGCCAAACATAGCAACAGGGGCAGCTTGTACTACAAGTACTTAACCTCCTTCCAACAGCGTCAGCAAGCATGCTCCATTTGTGAATCACATCCCGCCGCTGCTCAGTGTCCAGTGCTCTTGCAAATTGCAGCCCTCCTGGCAATTCTGCACCATGGTCATGGACAGCAGCGGTCCAGTCTCGGAGATGTGGGGAGCCTTGGACACATGGATGAAGATGGAAGTCGACGAGGAGAACCCGAACAGATCCAAACGGCAGCGGTCCACCACGTCGAATGGCGGGAAGGGCCAGGGCAAAGGAAAAGGAAGAAAAGGACAGGCGAAGATGCAGAACATCAAGGACGAATCCACACAAGATTCAAAAACAATCCTGCAAACCCTGTCCAAACTGGTGCTACGCCACGAAGACAGCCTACAGTGCCTGGCCATGGAGACGGACTTCTACGTTTTTTTGAGCGCGGGCCCAGGCTCAATTCTCAAGCTGATGATGTCAAAGACCTCGGAATGGCATCAGGCTCCGCAGGAGGAACGGCCTCTGCCCTTGAGGATCCTGATTCTGAAGTCAACGCTGGAGGAGCTCAACCGGACACTCAAGCTGCAATCAACCGACTCCTCGGATCCCTTGATCCAGACGCTGGTGAGACTCAAATTCCTCCAGCTGGGGGACGACCAGAAGGAGCCCTACATCTTTCCACGGATGAAGTGGGACCATGCCAAGAACGAGATTCAAGCCTTGCCAGATGCACAAATATCACTTTCCTTGGCACTTCATACCTTGCATAGGATGTTGACGCTTCTTCAGAGCGAAGCCCTGATCAAGAGATTCCATGCACTTCGACCCAACCATCAGACCCAGAAGGTCCTCGGGACGGACTCAGAGAATCCTGCAGTGGTCATTCCATTCCTACTCGAACGAATTGAGAGGGCTTTGGCACCAACTGGCCAACACGGGACTTTGGCAACTCATTCTGGCCAGGATGAGACCAGCCACGATGCAGAGGACCCCACTTGCTCAGCACCTGGGTCGCATGCTCGAGACACTATGAGCACATCAGAAGCTAGGCCTCCTCTGAAGACGCTGCTGAATCCATCTTCAGCTTGCTACATGAATGCCGCAGTGACTGGCCTGGTTTGGGGAGCGTCTCAAGTCAATGGACTGAGTGAGGACCAATGGTCCAACTTTCCGGGGGTGTTCAGCCAGATTGCTGAACCTTATGATGGGGAATCCATTTTGTTGTGGGCCAACGGCCAATGGACATCTCTCCTGGTAGACTGGCCTGATCCCTTCCGACAGCGCGATGTTGTCGACTTCTCACATCACATCCTTCAGCTGTTGAATCCTATGTTTTTCAGTTGCTGCTGGGAATCCAGGCTTGAACAGGATGGAATTGTGAAGGTAGTTGATCAAAATGACCACAGCTGCCCGTTACATCTTTACGTGAGCTCGCAGAGTGGAAGCAAAAAACAAGCAGGTTCAGCTGATTTGCAAGCGCTTCTCACAAGCTGGAGCATGGCCAGTTTCGGCCTCCACGCCTTGGTCAGTCCGGCAGACCTCACATGCATCCAGTTGGACCGCTTTGACTCATATGGTCAGAAATGCCGCGCAAGAGTTCACTGGAGTTCTAAGGTGGGGATTCCTCACTACATTGGAGCCAGCCTGGAACTGGACAACATACTGTATGAGGTCTGTGCCTTGGCTTATCATTTAGGTCAGGACTCACAGTCTGGACACTATGTCTCAGCGCTCTTGCAAGATGGCACTTGGTGGGCCTACAACGACTCCGACGACCCTCAGCCCTTCAAGGTGCTCCCACCTGTGATCCTGGAGAACGTGTGCATGTTGTGGCTGAAATGCGCACCACATGGAGGTGCGGAAATTGTGTCACTTCCTGCAGAAGAGGCTCCATCTCTATCCAGGGATGAACAGATTCAGAATGTGACGACAGACCCAACACCGAGAGACCCTTGGTTTCATGAATGGCTTCAGGCCTTGGATCGCCTTGACACTCAGATCCTGATTGACAACCCGGAGCTCTGCGACAGATTGGTCAAGAAATGTCTCCTCTGCCAAACATGGCCGGCGAACATGAATGCACACTTGGCCACACACCACCAAGAACTCTGGTCCATGGCGGAGACCCTGGAGGAGACCTGTGCTGAGCGGTTTCAAGCAGGTGCGCTGGCAACGAGATGGTGCGCCTGTCAACCCTACCAGAGGTTGACAGCAGATGAGCGGGACAACCCCTCCTGCACCTGTTTGAGGCAGTTCGCCTGCCTGCATTTGCAACTGAGGTCCACCCAGCGGCACCGAGCGCAAACAACGACGCTCGCTCTGCTGATAGGGACCCGTTTTGGTTGAAGGTCCTTCGGGACTGGCGGACCGGCTGAAACCAGCCATGGGTCCACGCCATCGCCGCACGGTGAGCGTAGAGAAAGAAAGAAAGATGATGAGGATGACGATGACGATGACGATCTTGTTGATGATGTTGGTGATGATGTTGCTGGTGCCCACACCGTGACCCTGGCTTCCCTGCTCACTGACAATACTCTTTGCGGATTTTAGCCTTCGAACACAAACCGTCGAACCTCCTGTCATTGTTATCCTATACCATGCGGCGGCCTGCCGCAACGGTCACATGTTTTTTGAAGAGTTCTTTGCGCCGTGTGATCTTACAGCCCCTTTTTTGATTCTTGTTTTCATCACTTGTCTTACATTAATATATGCATTCCATTGCATTCCTTCAGCCTGTCTAGTCTACATCTACCTTGATCGTGTTCGTTTCTGTTCACCGGAGACCGAAGGCCGAAGGTGTTGGACTCGATGCCGTCGCTGAGGACTTGCGCGTGCGCAGCTCTGCTCGCCGCGAGGATCCCAATGGTTTGGAGGGCTTGGCTCAGGACATGAAGTGGGAGATAAACAAAAACCCTGAAAGCAAGTTGGCTGGAGCTTAGCTGGAGGCCTCGTTTACCTGAGCTTTGCTGACATTTGTGGCTCTAGTTGATTCTACACCACAAGCAACTGTTAAACTCAGTTGTAACTATATAGTTTAATAATATATATATATGGTTATATGTTATGTTTATTAAGCACTTACTGCTTCAGGCCCCCCTCCGAATGCTATCACATCAAGGGGGGGTGACGGTGATGTCGGACTCAAGTGCATCATCCCCTTCGCCAATTTGCAGGACATGGAAGTGGATGCCAGTGGACATGTGTGCTATTTGTGCAATTTGGAGCCCTTCCCCGAACGCATGGAAAAGGGGCGAGTCTATCAGAAGCGCAAGGATTGCGGCAATCACAGCTTGTATGAGCATCCCGAAAACAACTGGGCCCCGGTTCATGTCTTCAACTTGCCTGGAAGTCCGGCGTATTGCGAACTGAATCACGAGAAATCGTGCGCGGACGCCATGTACAATCAAGACTTTCTATTCTGGGCCAAGTCCTTCGACGCCAGGGCCCCGGAGAGGGCCTATATGAAATGGGCCTGCGTCAGCAATGGGTGGCTAAAGCCTGAGTTCTTGTCCTTGCAGCGCGATTATGAGGCTACAAAGGCCAAGTCTGAGGAATTGTGCGCGTCGGAACGCTACTTGAAATATGGCTGGAACACTACGATGACCAGCTGGGATTCGCTGACAAACTACATGTCGGAGCTGGAGAACGCCAGCGTCGCAGGAGCGGAACGCATGGAAGCTTATAAATGCGCCATGGGCTCTCTTGGTTGCGCCTAAGTTCAATGAGTTCGTCAGACCTGGAAACAGTTCTGTTTTAAAGCCCGCTCCCCCCTGCCTACTTAATTAAGAAAGAGACTAGTAAGCTACTAGTAACTGGATGCAGGATAGCTCACGATTCTTCAAGCAAGCTCCCCCGCCGCCTGGGGGGAGCTTCCTTGAAGAAGCATTTCTAGATTTTGAGGGCTTAGATATACAACAATTTATGAGGATTCCAGATTTCAATCCGCTCGTCGACGCGCAAGGTAGCAAGATGACAAATTTCCTGAGGGACACGACGAAGGGTTTCACATAGAGGGACCGCGGCACTCCTTTGATTTCACATCTTGCGAAACATCTTCTACACATCTTGTTATCTCGCCTTCCACATCGTCTTAACTTGCGCATCTTGCATTCCACATCTTACCTTACATTAAACATGCTGCATTCGCTCATTGCTCGCGTAACACACTTCTTGCTTACCCTGCCATACTTTTTGCCCCAGTAGGCTGGACAAGCCTATTTTCAGGATTTTCTTTTGAACCGTGAACCTTTTTTCTTTTAAGTTTTCTTACCGCATGTCTTAAGTAGGTTTGGCTCGAGCGCCTACCTGTCTGGTAAACGCGTGGTTGACTAATCGCTTGAGGGGCGGATCTGGCAAGATGAAAGGCGGTTGAATCCAGCAACCGTCGGGACAACAATTTTCATGGTGGCTATGAAAGTGGACCCTTTTTCATCGGGAAAACATTGATTGGAACCATGCATGCTCAACAGGTCGTTATCTAAAATCCCACAGAGATCGCTGGCGTGCCATGGTTGTGAACGTGGTGATCTCTTTCTGCAAGAGAGAGCTTTTTCCACGTGGAGCTTCCAAGACCGCTGGCTTGCCCACTGAAGGTCGAAGATAGGAACATCAAGGCTGCCCACAAGCTGCACAAACTTGCCCAGCTTCGGCCTCCCATGTCAGCCGGATTCACGGCTTGCCGATGCTTCGACGAGAGAGTGGAGGCGCTGTGATCGCTCCGAACAGTGCCGAGCAGGGCGGCTACCGGGCTACCGGTTTGAGCCAGGAGCAATCATCTTTGAAGTCACTCACTTTATGAAGACTCAGTGATTCCTGGCTGTGTGGGCAATCCGGACTTCACAGTCTTGCGCAAAGGGCGCGCTTGCGCCCGAATTACGATGAGGTGCTTAACGTCTCGAAATGGTCATTGTGCCACATTGTCGCTCCAGAGCATTAACTGCCGCAAAGCAGTCGACGCCCGCCGATCACCTGCCCAGGTGGTTCAGCCAGGATCATTTTCTCACAAAACTCAAGCAAAGAAGCGGAAAGCAGAACCTTCTTTGGTCAAGCTACGGTCAGCGCCCGCGACCCTGGCATTAGCTTGGAAAGCCTTCAAGGTGCAGATCACACTGTTCATGGAAAATGTTGTCTCAACACTTGGAAACATTCAGATGATCTCTAGGCAACATATAGAGTTGTTGAAGCAAAAGGGAAACGACGCTACTGCGTCTGAAACACTGTTTGGGTCATAGCCAATGAACATATACAAGACAAGTTGCTGTGAAGGGTTGGGTCGCCCGTATTCCTCCAGCATCGCGCGCTGGATTCGATCTTATCATTTGGTTTCTAGTTGGAGTTGTGTTGGTGGGTATCAGGCCACATGGCTGCTTCAGCCGGATACTTGTGACGACTCCAATGGTATGCGCGCAGCATTGGGGCCCAAATTGGGCTATTTGGGTAGGCGCTGCAGTACTTAACACTGCTGGGTTCGCTGGACCGCTCCTTTGCTCCTCAGGATGTTTTGTAGTCAAGATGTTCCGCGACGGTCTTTTCCGCAAGCCATAGAGACTTCCCATTTTTGAAATGTGTAGAGGACACAGTACCCTCAAAGCACATGAGGTGTGGAAGTACAGGAAGCAACTGTATCACACGTATTTACGCAATCGACCAAAAACCATCGGGCGCAACTGCGTGGAAAAGGGGTTGTTTGCACGCGAGGGACATGTATCCTTGGCTGTCAGAGTGGTCATATCTTGACCAACGTTCACTCGCAAAACACGACTCTGTCGTCCCAGAGTCGTCTCAAACTGCCACGCGGGCCACCGGCGATTAACCGGACCACAAGATGCTTGTACATGCCTTGCGATCATCCATTTGGTCGTTGTGTTGTTGCAAACATCCCAGCCATTTTCCTGCTTCAGCAGAACCACCGTTGTATAATAGCGCGCTTGTTTTGTAAGAGCAGATCGCAACGATCTAAAAGAGAGGCTGCCAGGGCCGCGCGCGCAAGTCATGTGAAAACCCATTCACGAATTTCGCGCTCCTGAATCTCTCTGCCATGAAGGAGATTCTGGGGAAGGTGGCCAGAGAAAGACTGGTTGAGGATTCTGGCACCTCTTCTGTCAATTGTGTCTTTGTTTTCTGAAGTTCTGGCCTGAGACTGCAACTGTGGCCCGCGACGCCAGACTGCCCTCAGAATCGTGTGCTTCTCACGAAACTTCCTTGCAGCCTTCAAAACTTCTGCCTCAGAGCTCAGGGCTTGGTCCAGCATCCACTGATAGATTTGAGCTCTGGCAGCTACAGGGCTCTTTTCTCACTTTCTTCGGTGCAGTTTTCAGAGATCCACTTTCTTTGCTGAATCTCTTCTGAGATTCAGAGACCAACTGTCTACTTTGATGTTCTGGTGGTTTGCTTATATGTTATGGACATTAACATAGTTAGCTAAGTAGTTCCTAACTAGTTATAATTATTATTAATTAGTTAGTAATTCTCAAAAATGTATCATTAAAAAACACAAAAAA
>CAXAMN010021225.1:17530-49664 GCA_963970005.1 Durusdinium trenchii | reverse complement strand
GGAGCCCCTAGTAGCTTCTTGTTACTAGTAGCGATGCCCTTGTTACTAGTAGCTTCTTGTTACTGGTAGTTTGGCCAGGAGCTACTAGTAGCAACCTTGCTCCTAGTAGCGATGCTCTTTGTTCTTTGTATATAGCTTCTTGTTAGCAAATGGCAGTCGAAACTAGCCGGCAACATCAAAACATGCTTGCCCCTAAAGTGATTCACTCAGGCAGTGCTGCCTAGGCGTTGATGTGGACCTAGGCAATCGGCATGCGTTTTTTGGACCCGACACAAAACGCTCAGATTGAGATCCATGCCCACACGCTGGATATTCATACGTTGATGAAGGATTCTTTCCCCACCTGATTCCGGTCGGTCGTTTTGCGTTCAAGAGCTCTGTCGTGCCTGCAGTAAGATGAATCACTCACATTCTTGAGAGTCACTTGTTCGTGATAAAGTTATATTGCACAAAGTGTCGCGCGGGCCAAGCACAAGCCCGTCGGAGGAGGTTTGTCTGTTCTTCCAGTCAGCACCTAAGAACTCAATGGAAAGCAGCTGCTGCCAGTACCTGTTCAGCTTCTAATTACTGCTACAACTGGACATCTCAGAGGGGAACAATTTCCAACTCCCGTGCACATGGAGGTTGGACCTGAGAAGCATACAGCCTTGCTGTACCGCGTATGGCTTGAACTTCTCTAACTGTTGCTAAGCCGTCAGCCACAACCTAAACGCACCCCACCGGCATTTCCCATGAAATAAGACCTCGTTCCACTTCCACCAAATCGAACTGAAGCAGCCAAGACTTGGCACTGCCAGTAACTCTGCCAAAGTGAGACTCAGGATTCCTATGACCAAGCTTTGCCTACCAGTAGGTTTAACCAAACAAAACAATTGCTTTAAGGCGGTAGTTTGAAGGTGCCTGCACACCTGCTGAACACTTCTGGAAAAGTATCGAATTCGTTTCAAAAGCAACAAAAGAATTAGAACGATGCCTGAAAGGAAATCCAGCGAGACCTAACCCACTCCACTTTGGGCGGATTGCGAAGATTTGCTTGAGCAAAAGCAGATTCGTCCACAACATGTTGCTCTTTTTTCTTTAGCCCGCCCTTACTTAATTAAGTAGGCCCTTCCTTAACTATATAAGTAGGCCCTTCCTTAATTAAGTAAGGGCTAGCCGCTACTAAGCTCACACTTCTTCAACCCTTGAAGAAGCACATGCTCACACTATTTATGTGGTTCCTAGATGTTCCAAGATTCTAAAAAAAACATCGCTCAAGCCTCCCATATGCACAAAAGGAGCGTTAGTTGCATGCTTTTCCAATCTGCAGTGCATTCAGATCACAAGAAGCCCAGCTGTGAAGAAAAAACACAAGTAGTGAACAAAAACAACAAAGGTAGAAAGGCTCGAGCGGCTCATACCAGCAAAATGCACAACCGGAGAGTGACCAACAAATAGGCGGGTTCCCATATTTGATGAAAAGCTGTTGCTGAAAAGAACCAGTACCCTTGGTTGCCAAACTTCTGTGACATCAAGTTGTTAGGGTTCAGCTCTCACTCTTTTGGCCGCACTGGTGTTGGCGCTCTGAAGCCACGTGTTGTGGTCTCCTGACCTTTATCGAAACTCAAAGCTTCTGATCCTGAACAGGATCTTTTCAACTCTCTGCTACCCCATGCAGGTAGCTTGTAGACCACCAGGTGAGGGTTGTTAGATTTTATCACAGTTGTTCTTCCTCCGCGCCGCCTCCTCGTCCTCCTCCTTCCTCCTTCCTCCTTGCTTCCTTCCTCGCCAATCTGCTTCGCCGATCTTGTCTGGCCAGCTCCGGATCGCAGTGTGCACCCCTGGACCTCAACCGCAAGGATCCCCTCGCAGTGAGCACCCCTGGGCCTCAACCGCAAGGATCAATCGCAGTGCGCATCCCTGGACCTCAACCGCAAGGATCCGATCGCAGAGTGCATGCCTGGACCTCAACCGCAAGGATCCGATCGCAGTGTGCACCCCTGGACCTCAACCGCAAGGATCCGATCGCAGTGCGCACCGCTGGACCTCAACCGCAAGGATCCGATCGCAGTGTGCGCCCCTGGACCTCAACCGCAAGGATCCGATCGCAGTGTGCACCGCTGGACCTCAACCGCAAGGATCCGATCGCAGTGTGCACCGCTGGACCTCAACCAGATAGTTTGCCAGATAAAATGCCAGATAGAATGCCAAGTAGATTGCCAGAAAGATTGCTGCAAGAAGATATGCCAGATAGTATGCCAAATAGTGTGTCAGATAGATTGCTAGATACATTGCCAGATAGAATGCCAGAAAATATGCCAGATAGAATGCCAGACAAAATGCCAGATAGAATGCCAGACAGTATGCCAGATAGTATGTCAGATAGATTGCCAGATAGAATGGCAGATTGAATGGCAGATAGCATGCTTCAAACACACAACCACAAACACAACCACAAGCTCACAACCACAAACACAACCACAAACACACAAATACAAACACATAACCACAAGCACACAGCCACAAACACAACCACAAACACGCAACCACAACCACAACCACAAACACAACAACAAACACAACCACAAACATAACAACAAACACACACCCACAAAGACACAACAATCGACAAACAACCACAGACACACAACCACAAACAGTCAACCACAAACACACAACCACAACAACAAAACCACAAAGACACAATCACAAACACACAACCACAAACACAACCACAAACATAACAACAAACGTACACCCACAATCACACAACAATAGACACACAACCACAAACACAACCACAAACACACAACCACAACAACACAACCACAAAGACACAACCACAAACACACAACCACAAACACACACCACAAACACAACCAGAAACACACAATCACAAATACACAATCACAAACACAACCACAGCACACAACCACAAACACAACCACACACACAACCGCAAACATAACAACAAACACACAACCACAAAGACACAACAATAAACACACAACCACAAACACAACCATTGTGAGTTTGGAAGTCAGCCAAGAAATATTTATGGTTTGTTTATTTTTATGCTTTTGTTACGGTTTTCTTATGAAACTGAATATGCCAAAAAATATGCTTTGTTTGTAGTTAATTGTTTGCGTAGAATCAGGAAGCTAGTGGTGGCAGAACAACAACACACGGAGTACACAATCTAAGACCCAGACCAAATATGAGCAACCCTGCAGAGAACACAGGGCAACAGCAGTCACTGGCTAAACAACTCTCAAGCCTAAACCTTAAAAGGCAGCTGGTAGCCCAAGCCCTAGACGTTTGGGCACTGGACACACGGGGACGGACGGAGACCAAGTGGAGCCCAGACCGCCTAGTGACCACTTCTGCGGCCATAAAAAACCATAAGACTTGGCATAAGTTTTTCATAAGATTTCCATAAGGTTTTCATAAGATTTTCATAAAAATCAATAAAGTCGCCGATTCTTATGGATTTTTTATGGATTCGATATGGAATTGGTATGGATTTGTTATGATTTTGTCATGGCTGTTTTATGGCTTTGATACTTGGTTGGAGGACAGTTATGGTTTCGTTATGGTTGGGAACTGGACGTGGTATGGCCCAGGGCTTGGAGTGGAAAAGGTCAGGGCGGCTTGCAAGGGCCACCGTGCCCCCACCCTTGATTCCTTGCGTTGTCAGAAACTAAATCTTTCCATCAGACGTGAAATAGCTGATTGGGCTGCTGACCACAATCCAAGAAGCTCCCAAACCTCCTACCTAGCCATACGAACAATATATCGCAAGTGTATGTTTGGCAATTCAGCCAAAAAAAATCATAAATTTGATCATAACTGTTTTCATAAGTTTTCACAACAAATCCATAACAAAATCGTAAAAATATGTTTTAAAAAACAATTTCTTAGCTACTTCCTAACTCACAACACAACCACAAACACACAACTACAAACACATCCACAAACACACAACCACAAACACAACCACAAACACGCAACCACAACAACACGACCACAAAGACACAACCACAAACGTACAGCCACAAGCACAACCGCAAACACATCCACAAACACACAATCACAAACACACAGCCACAAACACACAATCACAAACACAACCACAACCACAACACAGCACACAACCACAACCACAACACACAACCGCAGCACACAACCCGAGGACCCACAAGCAAAATCGAGAACTACAATACTCACGACCATGGCAACATGCTCCTCGCTATGGCATCAAGTCAAAGGATTGAAATGTCATGGTGGGGATCACTCGAAGTATAAAGTAATTTTTACTTTCTTGACCCAATGCAGGTCATTATTGTTTCAACGACGTGGGATGCCTTTTCCACGGGACCCCTTGCCGTCGACGCCCAGGCGACGTGGATCCCAGGCAGCAAGCAACTCTTTGGTACGAGATGGCAACAATAAATCGGGCAACTTACTGACGCCGTCGGCGATGTAGATCCTAGCCACTCTGTGGCTGGCCCAACGGCCTTTGAGAAGTGCTATTTCCGTGCTGCCTGTCTGCTGCACCAACCACGCTGCACCACCCCTACGCATGGAGTATGGGCGAAACCCCAGCGTTTGGAGTTTGAATTTCCGAAGGTAGCAGTGAATGCTTGTGCTGAAAATTCCCAAAGCTTCTTATGAAGAGCATTTTGTGAAACTAGGACATCACGTACTGTAGTCGCCATTAATACGGCGAACTGTACATCTGTAGTGACCATTTCGTCAGCCGCATTACGTTTGCCGGTCTTGGTGTCCTTGAGTGAAACTACAAGTTGCGACGCATTGACCAACAGACCCTGTCCTCTGAGGTTGAGCAATTCGCCGGCGCGAAGCAAAGTAAAGAAACCCAATGCCAGTAGGCAACTGAAAAAGAGATCGTTGTGACACAAGGCATAGTATGCCATACTCAAAATGATGTCACACGTCAAAGGCGGCATTCCATCTTTTTCCAAGTTGCGAACAACTTCCAAGCACTTGGAATCTTTCTCTTTGTAATGGGCTCGAAAAAGTGCAGCCCGGACAGGGCATTGCCAACCGTGTAGAGAGATTCTCCGTCCTCCCAACACATCTCTACCCATTCTGCACATGCTATATCTAGCTCAGCCTCATTGGCAACGCTTTCAATGAATGGCATCAAAAGCCCCAGCGCCACAACATAGGCAGCACGAGTTCTCATCGTGATACCTGCGTCACGCAAGTTCAAACTTTCTCGAGCAGCCCTGCGTTCAGCTCGGGTCCGTTTTTGAATTTCTCTAACGCCGACTTTCGGCATCTGTGGGATGTTCTGCGCTTTCGATATGGCCCATGATCAAGTAAATCCCGTGAAGAAGGAGGTGCGCATTAAGGATTTTCAACAGCCTGTTAAGCATCTTGCTGCTAGACCTTCCTTTTGCGATCACGCTAACGGATACGTAAGAGTCACTTAGGTGGAACACCCGTTTGTCACTCCAGCGCTGTGAACGAATCCCTCTGAGGACACTCAACAAGATGGCCTTAAGCTCGAGCTGATTGATGTGCTGCGGTCGCGGCCAAAACCCATGGAATCCCTTCTCCCACACAAACCATCTTGCACGGACCGATTGACGGGCCTAGTAGAAGGCGATTGAAATCTTTGACCTGTAGTTGACCATCAACCTCTGCAACCCCCTGACAACCGTACTGAAGCTTCCTTGCCAGGGGTGCCTGAAGTCTTAACGCTGCTCTGAAGCCGGGGGCCATTCCCATGCGTTGGCAAAGGTGACGATAATGGATTTGGGGAATCCATCCAAGACAGAGACCTGCTCCTACAATCACAAAGGAATAAATGCTAAAAGCATCTCCAACCAATGAACATCGTTCACGCTCAAATCCCTGATAGTCTCCCTTAATCTTGCTTGCGGACCACGCGAGCTCCGTGTGCCCAAATCCGTATCCCATTAAAAGCTCCCGCTCTCCGCTATTGGTAAGGCGCGATTGTTGACCCCTCCATAGAAGGAACTCATCTCGAAATTGATACGGCGGGTATAGATGTACCCCGCTGAGGCCCATCCGGCCCGGCAGTCGGCATCAGCTCTGTGAATGCCTGCCGGTTTGCTTGGTGGGTAATCTTTCCAAACGGCACGCGTACATGTGGGGAAACACAAAACCTCTTTTTCGCCGGGCCAAACAAAACCTGGGGCGATCGATTGAGAATCGCCTTTGACCTGTACCACTTCAGATTCCTTTATCCACTCACAAATACCAAACTTAACCAAGGTCTCGCAGATCTGAAGTTTTTCCCCTTTGCCAAAATGGGCGCTCCCAGGAACTTTAGGTTTTGGGGTAGTCAAAGTCACTCTTCAACAACTTCTCGGGAGATTCGAGGATATCTCTAGTTGCAGGCCCTACCAAATCAACCAGCGGGATAGGGCCTGAATGACCCAAAGGGGGAAAAGCAGGTAGAAATTGTCGGAGAGTCAACGTTTCACACACCCCAGTTTCTTCCCCGTTGTAATCAATCTTAGCTGCAGCAAGTTCACTCGCAACTTTTTCAAAGTCCTGGAGCGGCTCACAGTGACATGTCAGGAGTCGCTTCACAGCCTTTTTGGCAGAAGCTGCTCCACGCTCGTCCACTCCCCAGCCGCCAGCGGGATCTTGCTCCCAGCCAGGCTACTGGTGGCTTGCAAACTCAAGTACAACCAGGCATCCTCTGCCCACTGTTCGGAGAATCTCGTCGAGCTTGCCTCCGACAACTCGACCTTCTTTAAACCCTCAAATACTTTCTCTGTCTCACCCCTGCGCATTGGAAACGAGGCGGCCTTTGGCGACCCCCCGCGACCAGTTGCGGCCTGTACTGATTCATACTCTCTCCTCTTCTCAACTGCTTGCACAAACAACCAGGCCAACACTGTTCCAGCACTCTTCAAATTTGTAATGCTGCTTCCAGCTGCTAAGCAAATGGCCTGCCCAATCCCAAATCCTTTTGAGTTCACACCCTCAACGGAAGCTGCAGTTCCAGAGGGGACCTGAGCTATATGGCCTCCTCTCAAACACCGCTCCTCTTGTTCAACCGTCCTCACTCCTTCAAATTCAGGCGCCAAACCTTCTCTGTCTTCTGAAGGGTTTACTGTCAGCCTCTCCTCTGCTTCTTTCTCCTCTACTCTTTGTCTTTGTCGCCCTTGTCGTGGCTCTCTTTCCACTTTTTCCTTTCTCTACCTGCCAACCTCCTTTGCCGCTTCCTTGCCAAGATCGCTGCCAACCTTTTCCTGGAAGCCAAGCTTCGGAACTCTCGGCTTTGAGCGAGGTTTTGGCATGCTTCCTCGCCTCTATTATAATCCTATGGCAGCCGATGTGGCATTCTGTTCTTCCGGCTCGATGACTTCGAGGTATCGCGCCTGGACCCACGATTCCCGATTGATCCATCAGGGCCTGGTGCGCTGCAAGGAAATGCCCCGCCAGCATGTCGCACGCACGACCGATGGCCCCTGCTCGGATCGTGTCCAACACCCTGGCCATCTATGCGATGTCCCTCATAGGGCCTTCTTTGTGTTTGTTGGGCATAGTGAGGATTGATGCGGAGCTGATAGTAGGTGGTCGGCTTCACCCCATCGGTAATGGCCGCGAAGAACTGGGTGTCGTTTCGAATAAGGCTCCCTGGCCCAATGCATCTTGCGCTCGCTGAACTAGTAGTTTCAGGACCGATCCAGGCGCAGCTTTGGATCTTTTGCGGAGCACCGCTTCCAAGCCCCCGTCGCTCATCGACCTCACACTCCTCGAAGTTTCCTCCGAGCTGTAGCTGCTGCCACTTGAGCTCATGATTACCCCGTTCACTAGTCTCCTTCTCCTGCTTTTCTTTTGCTCTTTCTTTCCTTGCTTCTTCTCCTGAGTCTCCTGACCTCCTTGGGGGATCTCGCTCTTCTTCCCTCCTTTCGAAGCCTTCTTCGCAACTTGATTCAACAGCGCCAGCAGTTCTGCTCTTTCTCCTCCTCTTGATTCGCTTCTGCTCCTCTCCTCTTCGTTCCTTCTTCCCAGCTGCCACTTGCTGCGCTTGTCTCACCAGCCAGCTGCTCCGAGACATTTCTCGTAGTAGTATCTCTTGTGTCCTCCAAGGCTGTCTTCCTCTTCAAGCTGGCCCCACTCGTCACAAGCTGGTCCCACTCGTCAGGCCCCTCACGTCCTCCGTAGAGCCTGAACGATGAGCATCTTCCTGCCAGCGATCCTCTCCATCGTTTTTTTTCGGGGAGTTTGCGAAGTTCCGAAATCGACGGATGAGGTGCTCCTCCCAGCTTCAATCTCACGACCTCGAGCTTTTTCCAAAGTTCTGCCGTTGACATCTCCTCTCTTTCCTTCTCTGAGCCAAGCTCCAACTCTTCTCCATTGGCCTCCTCTCTGCGGCCAATTGCACCAACTTGCCACCCTTCTCGCTCGACAGGCGACTCGGGGTGACTGGTCTCGTCCCCAGCGCCAGCAACTCCGGCTATCCCTTTTCCTCGAACCCGCGCTCTGCCATGAGCAGCAGGTCCCGTACGCAGCGCGCCAGGGCGCGTCCCGCGCCTCTTTTTTGGGGAAGCTCTCGTCACACCTCGGCCTCTCTCTTCTCGTCGACGGGGCTCCTCGTCTTCCCGAAGTTGCAATCCAGCTGAAATCGGGCAGGACGCCACGCCCTGTTCGGGGTTCGCTTCCATCCAAGTTCAACCCCTCTCCACCGGTTTCCGTCTCCTCTGACTCCCCCAACCACTTTGACACTTGTCTCTTGTACGATGCGGTGTAATAGGAGGGGTTGAAGCCTTCTCGACTGAACACCCTTACTCTTCTGGCATGAACAAAGCTCTCTTCGGCCTCGGTGCAGGGTTTGCTTATGCGCAAATGGATAAACCCTTCTTTCCTGTTGAACTGACTCGACAATCTCTTCGACAAGGCGATCCTACATAGTGCGCCCTCAAAGCCATTCCTCCATCTCCTGTGACCGTGTGGCCCATTATCAGGAAACCTACGGTGGCATCTGAAGGGGGCGACCAATCTGTCCAACCAAGCGACAACTCGACAAAATTTCCTCGACCAATGTTCAAAAGCGTCCATTTCTCCTGATCTTCAATGTCGTATTCCTCACCTTCTCTCCAATCCTCAAAAATCCCTTTCAACGCGGACATGGCGGGGGAGTTGGGATGTCTGAGAAGTCCTCCTCTCTCAGGCGTTTCAACTCGCGCACCCCTCTCTTCTTGTGAAACCTCACACCTGGGTCCGACTTGCGACGATGAACCTGCTGGTGTTTACGGCCTCCTCGTCGTCCACGATGTCTATCCCTGTCACTCTTGACTCTCTCCTTTTTCTTCTTATGGGAACTCGCAGCCTTTGATTTCTTCTCTTCTCGATCTCTCTTCTTTCTCTCTGGACTCTCAACCTCTTCCTCCTTCTTTACCACTGGCGGCGGAATCGGCGGTGTCCTTGGTGGGGGCTTTCGTGAAGGTGTAAGCTCCTCCTCGATAGCGTCCTCTTCCTCACACTCCGAATACGTATGCGAGTAGGAACCTTCAGGCTCAGGTTCTGCGACCTTCTCGTTCTCCACAGGCTGCTTGGCCGGAAGCGCCAGCGCCTTAGCAGTTGCACCTCTCGCCGGCGCTCCTTCTTTTCGCCCTGCCTCCAAGCCAGGAGGGACGATAGGCTGCAACCTCAATGAGAGAGCCCTTAGCACCTTCACTTGCCTTGCGGCGTCCACCAACAAGTCGTTGGCCGCTCTACGGAGATCACTCGACCCCCAGCGCGAACGAAGCTCCTCGTACACGTTCTCTTGCGCTGAGCAACCAACGCACCAAGAGTCCGTACCCAAAGACGGGGCTTGGCGACACTTGTTGCAAAGCCCCATCCACCCAGGCGCGAGAGCTGTGGGCCGAAATACGCGGCCAAGCATCAAACTTCACCCTATGTTTCTACAGAAGCCAACAGTACAAGCACCACAGGAGGCTCAAGGTTGAAGCCTACTAACAATGGCCTCCAACCTAATAGCAATGGCACCACAAATCTTTTTATCTAAAACCTTCGCGCTATACAGTGCATTTCCGGCTTTACAGTCGCACGCACACCGGCTGTACCATCCGCGCAGAGATCTGCAGACCTGCGGGGCTCTGTCCGCGAGAAATGAAGCGCCCCAAAGTACATCATGTGCCATGTGATCGAAGAAACCTGAACAAAGCAAATGTTGATAAATTGATTAAATATTGTAAAACTTGAGGTTGAGTGCACAGTGCACATAGATGCTGGGGTTCACTCCTGCCAGCAAGTGAGATTTAGCGCACTAAAGTCTCTACGAGTCTCTTCTCTGCGTCTCTGCCCTGTGCAAAACCCTTGGCGTTTGGCAAGGGTACGAGAATCGTAAAATGGAGGCTCTCGAGTCTCTGTATTCCGAGAACTCAAAGCCACCGGCCAACGACCGAATCTATCCGATCAAAAATGAGCCTGACCAATCTGGCCATATGTAGTGCATCTTGAACAGCAGCATGAGCTGCATGCCGAATGCCGAATTCGCTAGGATTGAAGGCCAGCAGCCTAAACATGCACCACTTCACAACAGCGGGTTGAAGTCGGGCTCTGACCTCGGAGAAAAGCTGCTATGGAAAACTCTGAAAGGAGCAACGCCAGTGGTATGGATGTTTGGTCGATGGTGTGGCCACGCGCTGCCAAGTGGCAATCTTCCATTTGCCACTCTGTTCCACAGGCTTCTCGTCATAGGTAAGGACCCGGCCTAAGCCAGCTTTTTGGTTGTCCGCTGTGCGCTCCGTCCGCACAGTCTGAATGAGAAAGGCAAGGCAACTGTTCAAATCCGCCCGCGCCGAAGGTGCTGAGGGGCGTTCTTGTGTTGGGCGCACTCACACCGCTCCTATAATTTTAGCATATTTTAGCGATATTTATTTTTCGTTTGAAATCGAATTGCATATCCGGCATCATGAGGTCATCTCGAGAAGTGGTGGTGGGATAAAATATGCAAACATTTAAGGATCTGGCGACGCAAATGATGCAATAATGAGACATACAGTACAACACGATGCATAATCGACATAAGACCTAGAGATGAACTTACAATGCAGAAGTACATATAAGAAACAACTTCAAAATGGACAGGCATTGTTGGATATATAAGTTGGGTTTCCATTCTAGGGAGATCGAAAAAATAGAACGATTGCAAAAAAAACTACGCAATGAGCATGATCTACGAAAGGCCTAAAGATGAACGGTAGCGTGCACTGGATGAAAATGTTAAATATGCCACATGTTGCAGGCATTGGAAAAAGTTTGCCCCCGTGAAAACTTTACAATATCAAGTGGGTTGAAATAGCCCCTAGCCCCTTCATATTGAGTACGACACGGCACAAGTGTACACACCACAATACGGCGCAATGCAGTGGGCGAAAGCAAAGAATAACAAAGGGCAGGTTGCAGGCATTATTGAATAACTGCAAAGTGAGGAGGCCAAAGCCAGCCCTCGCAGACGCTTCGAGGAACATGCCTGACTCAGAGTCTCCAATACCCCCACACACACAGACCCCCTGATATACATCTGCCGTGCCCTGCTTTGTCAAAAGTCTTATCGCCAGAACCCGCTTTTCGGAGGTGCCCTGCTTTGCCCGGGGAACTTGGCACTGGAACCTACGTTTTCAAATATGTTTTGTTTGACGTGAGATCGCCGTGAAACAAAGCGCAGAAGGGCACCAACCCAGAAATGCGGCTCGAGGGTTTTTCCTGCGCTGGCTCGCGGTGTGTCTTCTGGTTACGGAGTTTTCGTTGCAAAGGCCCGCGGTAAAGCGGTAAAAGAAACACAGCGGTAAAATGTCGAGCACACACAAGCGCGGGGTAAAAGGGTAAAGCCGGAAATTGTATAACTCCGAGGTAACAGAAGTGAGGAGTAAAACGGTAAAACGGAAGATTAACGAAATTTCGCGATTTTCAGAAGGGCAGCCAAACTCATGGAGTGAGAAAAGACTCAGATCACACAGCGAAAAAAACAATGCGAGCCAATCTTGAGTCGTCCACGGTAGAGCCAAAGCTGTTCAAGCAAGAGTCTGTTTGTCTCTGGCAAACATCTAAAAATCCGCATCTTCTCTTCGAGAAGGTGCACAGACTTCGTCAAGATGTAGGCTTAACAATGCGCAGGCCCTGACTCCGAGTCAAGCAAAACTGAACGCATATGGGCTGAGTGATGCGCGGATGCGTTTTGGTGTTTTTTTGCTGTGTTTTTTACAAATCCACGTGCGCATGTGAAACGAAGAGTATGTGGGCCGGCCGGTCTTTGCTGGCAAAAGACTGTTTCCTTGTTTGTAGCGTTTTGCATTCAGGCTCAGGTTTGACTACATCGGAAATGTACATGCGCATGCTGCTCTGTTGTTTTTGCTGGCTATTTGCTGTTTTTAATGCACTCTAGGACACCACAGCGCGGCAAAAGGCTAAAAACATCTAAAGACCATATATGTACCAACTTCACGGATGCATTGACTTTACCGAACTTCCTTCCGATGCGCAGAGTCGGGTTTACAAGTGCGTCGAATTTACCGGCTTTACCGATTTACCGAATCTACCAAATTTACCTTTGCCCTGACATGTGCAACCTCTTAGGCTGAACCTGTGTGGGGGGCCAGCTTGGGGGTTTTCTTCGGCTCTCTGCACTCTGTACAGCACAGTGTCTTTCCGAAGATCGACAACTCATCTTAACCAGGTGCCCGCAAGATTCGATGCTGGAAGATGCATCTGCCGCACCCTGCTTGTCAAAGTCTTATCACCAGAGCCCGCTTTTTGGAGGTGCCCTGTTTTGCCCTGAGACGGCCCTCAAGCAAAGCGCAAAAGGGCACCAACCAAGAAACTCTGCATCTACACCTGCATCGACAGTTCAAGCCAAGCAGCAGCTACCGTGTTTTGGGATGCCGAAGTTGGTGAAGCTGCATAAACAGCATTTTTGCAAGATTTGTGGAACAAACTTGCAAAGCATTGGGATTTGGTCGATGCAGATATGCAGGCATGGAAAGACAGTGATTTACTGAGATCTAGATTCAAAGAGTCGAAGTTTCTTGCTTGGTGCCCTTTTGCGCTCTGTTTACCGCTGCTGACGATGATTTTCTCTCCTTCCTGCGTGGCTTGACTCGAAGTGACAAGTTTGCCACTGCACTCGGAAATCAGCCACCATGTCCAGTTGATGATGCAAAAAAAGATACTGTAGTCTAAACTTGAGCTGTTGTGGCATCACTCGCGTCACCAAGTTGGCAAGGCAGTCGTAGGAGACTGTATGTTTTGCGCATGCAAGGTCTTTGCTCTCCTCAAGCAGGCTCTGGGCTCACCCTTCCCAAAATGCCCACCACACAACCACCCCATCCCCACACCCCCTAGCACTCACTTCGTTCGCAAAACAGACCTTCAGCCTAGCCTTTGGCTGGCTTTCGTAATAAGTTGCAGCCCCTTAGAAATGCACAATTTCAAGTGGGTCTTATATAAGACACAAATGATGTAGACTTAAAGCTGTAAACTGTGCATGATCGACCACATCTAGAGTCCTGATCATTCTTTTACGAATCATGTGGGGGGTTGGCTTGGACATTGATTAGTGCTTGTTTTCCTTGAGCTGTCTCTCAGAACAACTGACTGGTGCAGGTGCTTATCGCCGCGAAACGACGTAATAAGAAACCTAGTGGCAACAAGCTCCAACAAGCGAAACGATTCCCTGACACTAGACAATTCAAGTACAAAGGCCTGGCACAACGAATCCGCTTTACTCTTTGTGAGGCACCAAACATTGTGAGGATGTTTGGGTGCCACCCTTACCGCTTGGTTGCGCACAGCAGTAACAGGAATGTAGCTTCCTCTGCATCCCGAGAGTTCATAGAGATCACCTTAATCATCGCATATCCACGTCGCGATGTTCTTTGCTGATGGAGGCATTTCAAGAGCACAAAACATGTTTTTAATTCGCTACAACACGCATGTGCCTGCGGCCCTGCAAAACAAGTCTTTCTTGCTGTACGAGCCTGCATCCACCAACAATGTTCGTGTTTGGCATTCTCTAGCCATGAACGAGAATTAATCCAAGTGGCTCTTCGACCTCAGTGTGCAAAGGCTTGATTTCAGCAAGAAACTCGACCACGCAAAAACCTTCAGATACCTTTACATCCTGAAATGAATTCAAAACACATGTAGTCCAGCCCACAAACTGAATCTGAACAATTCCGTACAGCAACCAAACGTTACAGCCAGCACGTCTCACTGTCAGCCATTCACTTTGAAGCAAAGCCATGCTTTGAGAATTCAACTGTAACTGTAGCCCAGGTTTGAGGCCACGTCAAATTTGCCGCCAGAACTGGTGCTGGCAACAAAAAAAACATCTTCTCAAAAGGGGCATATGTCATTTAAGAAATATCCACAGCTGTTCCAGGAACTGCTGAAGAAGTTTGCAAACACATCGCAGCAGCTGGAAATGGTCGACCCGAAGATCACAAAAATACCATTGATCAAATTGCCGAACGCAGTGCAACATCCTCCGATGCATTTTCCAGAGGCCATCCAGCAATGTGAACAGTGGCATTTCTCTAACTGATGGCCCACTGTTGAACAGCAATCCCCAAATCCTTGGTTCACCGAAGAAAATATCGAATGAATGCACTGCCCTGCGCTGATGAAGAACCGTCCAATGAAGGTGCCAGCAGTGTGGATTCCTTTGCCCACAGCAGCTCCGCACTTCAACCAGCAGGATCCAATTGCACTTCCTCCCCCTACAGCGGCCAGCATCCGCAAGTGACTAGGGCCAGCCTGTTCATCCTGTTCATCATTCCAAACGGTCCAAACGATGAGAAAGAGCGTGGCAAACACAGCAGCCATAGCTGTTACAGCCATGGATATGAGTCCTATGTTGGAAGCCCGCCCCGGCTGCGAACTTGGCTGTGGGGTATCTGGCAGCTCTGCTGCCATCTCTGGTTGAGCCTCAAGGTCCAACTCATTTCGAAGATTGCCCAGCAACCTGCATTGCACATGGTCGCATTGCTCTCGCTCATCACACTCCTCAGTCTCTTCTGATCCAATCCCTGCCATTGCAACCGTAGCTGAGCCAAAATTCCTGAAGCCTCTTGCCTGTGCTTTACCCTCTGGTTCCCTTAAGCCTAAAGCTGGCTTGGCCCATGAAAGATTCCTTGCTCCAGTCTGCTTCAAGCACATTCCTACAAAAGCAAAGATTCCCTTTAAGCTGAGTGCGATACCTGGAGCAATGGCATGTACTGCTGCAGGCAGCATTTCGGTTTCGGATGAACGGATGCTGAGGCCTCAGCGTCGACTATGCAGAACGCGCAACGTTGAAAAAGGTGAAGTGATATGTTCAACTCTCTTTTGCATCATTTTGCTACTTTACAGCACCTTCTTCAAAGGCTTTGGCAAGGGCAAAAGCTCTGTCCGCAAGCTTAGAGTTGTCATCGATCGGTCGGCAAACACATCGGCCTCACAGCTCGGAAATGCGAGTGCCTACTCTGTGAGGACAAGCCACTCCCTTTGCCTGTCTCTTTAATTGTGGCGTTGGTAGGACAGCGCGAGACGCTGCGACGACAGCGCGCAACCTTAGCGTAGCAGAAAAGGATGCCTCTTACTCACAATACTGCTTCGACAACCGAACGGGGTAGCTGAGGCCCACACGGGATTGTAGCCAGCATGTCACCTTTGTTCACCTGGGTTTGGTAAGGATCAAAAGGATCAAGCGCACTGCGTTGTTGACTTGGCGTTATTGTGACTCAAATCCATTTCTCTGAAATTTTGCGCGAGTTGGGCGCATGGCCACTCCGCAGTCTGCTGGTCAAGCTAGAGCAGAAATGGTTGCAGCATGTTGCAGCCACAAGGAGGCTCAAGAGGGCGATTAGAGAAAAAATAGAGGAAATATATAACGTATAAGGAAAGAGATGCAGGAAAAAAACAAAGGGATCAGTTGCGTTGACAACTGTTCGCAAGAGGAGACCAAGGTTGTCAAGGATTGGTAAGAGCATCCACACAACATCGGATCCAGAAGAGCGAATACTACTATTTCCGCATGAAGAGAGCAGGGTCATTCAAACTCTACATTGTTACAAGGCTTCATTGCTGTTACCATTGTTGTCATGGATCTAGGTCATGTATGGTCATGTTGAGTCATGTTCCTCGTAGCAACACAGCTAACCTACATTCCAAGGGTTGGAGAACGAGAAAACAATCACTGTCTCTGGTACATCCAAAAAGTTACATCGGTTGGATCGGTTGCTATCTGGAAAATGAACCCCAAGCCATACCTGACCTTTGGGCAAGGCAATGCGAGCACCGGGTCAAAATGGTGGAAAGGTTTCTACGATTGCTATGACCAATGCAACAAGCTTTAAAGAAAACGTTTCTCGTGTGCACAATGCTCCATTCCTTGAATAATGTGGAACCAAACCAAAACCATGTTTATCATGTTTGCTGCCTGTTTGCATCTACACGATGAGAATGTCAGCAAAGCGAGAGCATGGTCTGTTGATTGGTGGTGATATTTGTTGACAATTAGCTGCAGCCCATCGCCGAGTCAAAACTGAAAATGAGCTTGCCTTTTTATAACCTAGATGCTGACTTTGCAGCACAGGCAATAATGCACTGGACCAAACCCTGCAGTGGTTTCATCATGCTTGATTCTGGCCGGCAAAAAGGAAAGAAAGGAAGAAGCAAATCAAGGCCAAAACAAACATCAATAGCATGGCCAGAAGGATCAGAATGGTCTTGCAGCGAGCACCTTGGAGCTCTCCCCAAACAAGAACTCCCCAAATTGCACAGACCAAGGGCTGACAGCGCGTGATGGACATGGCCATGGCATTTCCTAAGACATGTCCGCTTTGTACGGACAACAAACATCCAAGGCCATGGGCAAATCCACCACACAAGCCCAAAAAGTGTTGCCAAATAGTCAGCTCCGAATAACTTCTCCAGAAATTCAAGGGAACCCCAGTGTGAAGTGGGCGACGGCAAAGTGGTGGCAAAAGGAGGATCACGGCGATCACAGCTCCAAATGCGTAGATAAAGAAAAAAGCTGAAGCATTCAACTGCACAGAGAAAATCACCCAACGACTCTGTCCTTCCACGATTGAAGCCACACATGGCCACCCAGCAAAGCAGAATCCACCACCTGCAGCCAAAACAAGGCCAAGCTGTGCATGCTTGAAACGCCGTCCACTGAGGACGGTGCCGCTGTGCACCGTAAGGACCTGTTGTGATCCACTAATAGAGCTCGGAAGGACGGAGCCATGTGTCAGGAATGTGAGACGAGTCGTGGCTTCAGGGGACAAACTTCTGGCCAAACTTCCTGGCATCATTGATGCAGCTGCAGATGTCGCCCGGAAGGACCAAAAGCTCAAGCTGCTAAATTGGCCGGACAAATCCAAACACTGGCCAACCTCCTCCCTCTCTCTACTCGCACGATCTTCTTGTAGGGACGAATGGCACCAGGCATCTAATGTGGCAGCTACAAGCACTGCTAAAATTCCCAAGATTGAATACATAAGTTGAGCTGGTGTATCCCAACCTTCCAGGAGCAAAAGCAAAGGCATGCCGAGAGCCATCTCGATGCTCAACAGTACAAGAGTTGGCAAAGCCATGCCAACCAGGTCTAGAGAGGCAACTGCCAGGAGGGATCCAAGGGCAAACAAGGCGCCTGCTAGACCACTGACAAGAATGACAATCATACCTGTTGTCCCAGTAACAGCATGCAAACATGGTAAAGCATCCTGAAGCATAAGGAAGCCGGCAAGGAAGTGTCCCAAAATGTAGTTGAAAAGGTAAAGTTCAAAGCGAGTTCGAAAGAGAAGCAATGTGTTGGCCCAAGAGCCCCAAAGAAACATCGCGCACAGGGCAAGTAACAAAGCGACTTGCCTCTCCATGGAAAGCGCTGTGCTACATCTGCTTGGGATTCCACTATACTTCTAGTCTGAAGCAGTCCCACAAAACAAAGGTGCAGAGTTCTTTTAAGTCTATTCAAGCAATCTTTTGGGAAAACTCCGTATGGATCCATTTGATTTTCTTGAGTCTTGAGCCCCACAAGATAAAGCTACTAGACGAGTCGGTGGCAAGAATCACAGGCAGGGCCAGCTGTTGCAACAAAACACCTTGTCAGCTTTCCTGATGGGGTGGTGAAGCCCAAATGCAATTGTTCCATCCTCTTCAAACAGGAAAAGAATATCCTCAAGTCGAAGACATGGATGTTCCTGAGCCAAACTCAACCCAGCTATTACGCAGGGCGACAAGGTCTTCGATTCTTCAATCTCTTTTGAACATTTTTGAACCCTTCTTGTGCGTTTCACAAGTCGGATTGCTAGGACTGTGCGGACAGCATTCTGCCCGAACATTGGCAGCGACTAAAGCCACACCTCTCAGAAGCCAAATCCATGAAGGTCGGTTCTGGAGGAACTGGTCACAAGACCTGTCTAATCCTGGCGCAGTGTGAGTGGCAAAACACTTTTCTGTTGAAACCTTGGCATGTGCAATTGAATACTTGAAGGCTGTCTACACGGGTAAGGGATCAAAGTAAAAATAAAAATAGAATCAAAAAAAATATTCAACGGGGATCAAAAAAAATAAAAAGGTAATCAAAAAAATAATATTCTAGCCCACTGAGGATGGTTGGGGTAGTAGTAGTAGTAGTAGTAGCAGTAGCAGTAGCAGCAGCAGCAGCACCAGCGTAGCAGTAGCAGTAGCAGCAGCAGCAGCAGCAGGAGGAGTAGTAGTAGGAGTAGTAGTAGTAGTAGTGGTAGCAGTAGCAGTAGTACCTACTTTCTTCCCAGGGAGCTGCCTCAAGTAGAAAGCAATCAAGCCTCTATTTGCACAAGCAGGGGACCAGGACATCGACAGACGAGCGGCGTAGGAGAGCAAAAGACCAGCGGACCAGGAGACAGAAGGACTAGGATACCAGGGGACCAGCGGACCACAGGACCAGAGGACCAGGAGACCGGAGGACTAGGGGACCAGTGGACTAAAGGACCAAGGGACCAGGGGACCAAAGGACCAGTGGACCAGAGGACCAAGGGACCAAGGGACCACATTACCAGAGGACCCGCAAACCACAAGGCCAGGAGAGCAGCAGAAGAGGCCTATCCAGGAATATGTTTTTTTGATTCGCTTTTTATTCTTTTTTTGATCCTGTTTTTAAAAATTTGTTTGATGCTCTTTTTACTTTTTTTTGATACCTATGCCTGTCTACACCAACAATGCTCATCCGCAGATGGAAAGCACTGCAGCTTCCAAGTGCTTCAAAAATCTCGACTAGCAAAACAAGTGACTTCTCTTCTCGTGGCTTCTCTTCTCTTTACAGGTGAATGTGTTACCGAAATTCGTATCGACGCGAAGAGTTGTTGAGCTGATCTTTTAACCTAGTAACAAGAAGCTACTAGGGGCTCCTGGCCTTTCTGCTAGGAGCAAGGACGCTAGTAGGGGCTCCTGGCATCGCTACTAGGAACAAAGAAGCTACTTTGTTCATCTGTTGCTTCAATTCCCACATTTGCTAGCAGTAGCCAGTAGCCGTGGACCTAGTTGTAATCGTCATCACAGTCGTAGCAGCAGCGGTACTAGTAGAGCATAGATTCGATAAGAAAGGATGTAACAATGTATCAGGATGAAGTAGGGAGCAGGATGGATCGAGGATGAATGGAGGGTGAGGATGCAGCCAACCTCCACATCTCCAGGGGAGGCAGAGAGAGAGAGGGGGGGAATCGGACGCCTGGAGGATTGAGCCTGTGAGAAATCGAAATCTCTTGGCCTAAAGCATACTGCTGTTAAAGTGCTCCAAACCCTGATTTGAGCAACCATGAACTGGTTTGTTGAACATCCATCGAAGCAAACACTTCCAATCAGACCCCTCAATGGGCTTAGCGTTTGGACCACCCATGATTGGTCATTGCATCGGATCATGTCTACAATGTCTAGACTTTAAACAAAACATCTTCTGCACGGTTGGACGTGCCTTTAAAGGGACTTCATTCATGCACTGAGTGTCTAAATTCTGCAAAATGAAGGAAGCCTTTCAAAGAGCAGTCATCATGTCCGTCAAGGTTTATCCTCAGTGTGCCAGTTTCAACAGAAAAGGGTGATTCTAAACACCAAACCAAAGTTCCAGCAAAACTTCAATAAAACTGAGGTGGCAGCTTTGTTCCTCTGGGAAGTCATATCCAGAAAGGTCTTTTTGAAGGAAGAATCCTGGCATTCACAGCTGAGGTCCTCTAATTACAATCTAATGCAAAAAGTACATATTCAGCTCTGCTTCTCCCTCACAGGTTAGCGCCAGCAGCAGCAGCAGCAGCAGCAACAACAACAACACACCATAAACCCAGCACCAGCAGCAGCAGCAGCAGCAGCAGCAGCGGCAGCACCAGCACCAGCAGCAGCAGCAGCAGCACACGGAAAGGGCCTCGTCTGCCACATCCATTGGAGTCTTGTCATCAATGTTTCTCAGCCTGAAGGACGGGCTAATCAAAACCTGCACGAACTTGACGTCCGTGCTATTGAACCAAGTTCAGCTTGCGGCTCTGGATCTGCTTTGCTTTCCAGAAGGGACTGGCAAACCTTCACGATTACCAGAAAAAAGAGCTCCCGATCCAAATGTCCACCCTCATCTGAACAAATCATGCACGATTGAGCACCTGCACATGACCTTCTTTGGAAGCAAAGTGAAGTGCGCTCCAACCATCTTCTTCCACCTAAAAAGAAACTACAAATGTCGCTGTCCAAACATTAAGATCAAAATCCTAACTACCTACCGAACAAATCGGGAATCGTGGCAGCTTGCTCACCCAGGAGCGCGACTGCATTGATGTCTGCCCGAGCTTGAAGTAGCCGCCGGACGCAGTCCAAAGAACCTTCAGAGGCAAACAATGCTCTTTCCTAACCCTTTGAGCCCCTTTTTCAATCCCCACTATAAGGTGCTTCGGTGCTTCATGAGCTATCACACTAAGGTGCTTGCCCTTCTGCGCAGAAAACCTCTGCTCACGCATTGCACGACTTGAACCAACACACCAAGCCAACACTGGATCTTGGTGCACTTGCTCTTGCTCAGCTTCACACATGATTGGGGTCATGCCAACATTGGCAGGGTCATCTTGGGAGCCTTGGGAGAGCACAAGTGAGCCGTGAGGAACAGACGACACTTGAATATAATCAATGTAGTCAACACAACCAGTCCGTGGTTGGCACTCTTTTTGCCTGGCTCTGGCTTTTGAGGCTTCATGACCTCAAGCTGCAGCGAATCATGCGCCATCGTGGCACAAGCCTTTCGCCACATGACTGCATGTGCTACTGACATCTCACCTAGCTCCAGAAGCAAAAGCAGACCAGCTCCAGACATGCACGAGCAAAACAGCACCTGCAAATTGCCTCTTGTTCCAAGATCTTCCAAGGAGCCAAAGGTCGTCTTGTTTCTGTCCATGCACCCTTCTCCAAGGCTTCACTGACGCCACGTAGATTACCCTGGCACAAGCCATTTATCCCACCGGCGAAAAGAGGAGCTACAGTAGCACAATCAACCCAGCCTGGCGAGAATACTGTAAAAGCTCGTGGTTGAGCAATACCTCCGAACAAAATCTGAGAGCCAACAGTCTAAACCGAGTCTAAACCACTGACAAATCTCCAAACGCCTCATCACTGATCCGTGCACCGCCACGATTTGCGGAGGCCACGACACTCGTCACACTTTCCTGATAGATCTCCCCATGCTTGTGAAGAGCATCAACAGCTTTCATGCACACACATCACACCACTGTCTCACAGCGTCCTCCAAGGCAGAACACACTACCACCACATCTTCTTCCCAAATCGTTCCAGAACCTGATTAGTGATCAACACACCATATAGCAGAAATATGAATGCTGATAGCACGTCTGATGCACAGCTGACAGCAATCTGGACAATGTGCAGAAAACTGGGACCAGTAAAACCTCAATGGCTGTCTAGGACTAGGAAGATCCTTGAGAATGCTGGAGAATGTTTGGGAGCTGTATCACCGTAGTGGTGTGGTGAGATCTGGTGGGTTTGGCTCTGGCCACGGTGATGCATGTCTTTGCTCATAGCATCATGGTCTTCTCTGCGAGTTTTGTCATGAACATTTGGATACTCGGGTACTCACTCCTCTTTTCAGCCACCGGAGAAACCACTCTTATGAGCGGAATCAACCTTTGCTAGACTAAACAGCGCGCTGAACGCAAGAAAATCCTGCGACTTTGCAAGGTCAGTTCATTGGTAAATTCAATTGAGACCTTCTAATGTACGCGCAATCTGTGAACATCCAATGACCATGAGACCGCGGATCTGTAAACCAGATTTCATAAACAACCCTTGTGTTTGAAATGGGCGCTGTTGGCAAGGAGGCCTCAACAAGTGTTAATCTTTTTGCTCTGCTTCTCAGGTCGATCAAAAGGCCTCTTCTACAAAACGAAATTCAAGAAGTGCACAAACGTGATTGAAAGGGCTCGGAGTGTGTGTGGTAGAACTGTGTACTGTATCCGTATGAGTGCACCAAGCATGCAACGTGTTTGTGGCAAATTAAGTATTTGATGTAGAAAATCATAGAACCACACCTGCTTGACGAGGCTCATTGCCTTTTGGAGGCTCCTTGGGTCAGGCAACGTTCGCTTCGAAAAAAACCCTTCCATGGGATTCGTGTTCCTATTCTTGATGGGCATTACGCATTGGCACAAATAGTACAAATAGCACTTTAAATAGAATGCCTCCTTGCAGCTTCGATCCGGCCGATGTGCTGACCAAAGAGGAGGTATGCTGATGGACAAGAAACTTCTAAGGCCAAAGCATCTGTTCCTTTGGCACCATCGCAAGTTCCAAGGACGTCGATACCTTAAGCACCAAGTCAACAAGGGCATGTGTGTCCAAAGGCCACTTGATGTCCTTTCTCTTGCTTCTCAGGCTGCGACTTTGGCCCATGTGCTAGTTCAGTGTTTGCTTCCCATTCAACGTCGCCACTTCGTTTCCAGCGGCACAGGTTTCTTGAGCCAAATCCGGGCATCATGGAACTCCCAAGTGGTCCACCGCAACAATAAAACACAAGCGCAAGCACAAACACAAACAAAGTAGGCTCATATTGGCCAACACATTGCGTTATAGGATCAACAAGGTGCCACAGCCATCAAAGGCTGAGCAGCATGTGCGAACACTTGTCTTGTAAGGAGCTTCTTGTTGTGGAGATTGGACAGGACCTCTTCTGAGATCAGACCACATTGCCAAATTGGCGAGGGCGAGCGCAAGTGGAGAACTTGGGCGCAAGCGTAACTGCTGATTTTTTAACTTTAGGGAGGTCAAAGCAGAACAGCGTCGGGCATTGGTTTACATTGTTGGATGGCAAGGCATGGGACGCGTGTAAACATTTGACATTGAAAGCGCTGGCCAAGGCTGCTGCTCAGCGACTCTGAGAAAAGAACCCCACGACTTGATGGGAGAAGTTCTTTTTTCCATGAGGTCGTTGCCCTTTCAAACGCTGAAACGATCTGGGCGCCACAACTTTTCCAATTTGCGACCTCTGTGAACAGTGAGCTAGTGTGAAGGTCTAGCTGCTGCAGAAGGTTGGATGGCCTTGAAGAATTGCGCTGGATTGCCGGAGGCGCGGATGTTGGGGCCCGAGATGTCTGTAAAAAAATGCAAATGATGGCCCAGGACGTGCGCTGGACTTGTCTCCTGTCCCAGTGGACACGCAGGACATTGATTGTGGAGAGGAAACTCTGCAGCAGTTCTAGCCCATGATCAAAGCCAGCGGTTCTTGACCGGTGGTTTACTACAACGAACATGGTCTTCAGATTGCGTTCTCGGAGCGACAGAAATTGCAAAGAAGGCTCACGCTGCACGATTTGGATTAGTTGGGCATTGCGCAGCACTTTGCTGCGACTGGTGCACAGCACTTTCCATCCACTCCTCTTAGGGAGTTGGAACGCACACACAAATTTCGCCAAATTAGTGAGGTGGACATTCTGTCGCATCCCTTTTCCCTGTTGAGTGCCTTGGTCACCGCTCTTGGCCGCAGCAGCTGAGCCCACTATGCGTGAATGAAGCAATAACAATTCAGATACCCCAAACAAGTGGCTTGAAATTTCCGACTTCGCATCAAAGCTCGTGAACCAATCTCTTCATTAGAGATGGGCGTCTGAGTCGCATGGGTCACCACAGTGGTGGGGGGGGTTGCGAGGCCGTCCAATGGCGTTGTCTACCATGGCCTGGCGCTCAAAGAAACAAATTTGCCCAGCCTTTCTACTGTAGTACAGAAGTGCAGGCATCAGCAGCAATAGATGGTTTGGAGTGGCACAAAGTCTTCACTACATGCTCCTCGGACTTGAGCCCGCCAATTGACAGAGAAGCCATCATGGCCAAGACGGACCAAGACGGCACCTGTGCGGCAACAAAGAATACCAAATGCATCCAGGCCACCGCTATTAGGTTGGAGGCCATCACAGCAGCGCTTTTCGCTGCTAAGTTGTTGACGCCTGGGGTGCTGGAATGACATTGTCAGCAGGGCGGACGACGATCGAGGTCATTACTATGACTGACCGCATGGACGGTGTACACAAGCAATAGAAATGCGACACGGTGTCAACGCAACGCAGTGTTGTGCTCCCAGGAATCCTTTTACTTACTGGCCTTCTCTGGCGTTCCTACATGCATTTCCCACCCACGCCCACTGGTGGTCTGCTGCTTACCGTGTGGCCTGATTCCTTCTTTTTAAACTTTGTCCTGCGTCTTGAGCTCAGCCGCAAACAAACCCAGATACTGCGATTCAAGACCTGGATCACGCTTTTGGGTTATCACCCAGACATGGTGACCATGGTTCCGGAGGCGCCCATTTGGGTGCGTACTCCACCCTGACGCTCACCATGCAGCCCTGTAGCTGCTTCACAATTTCCTGCTGCTCCAGAGGCACTCAGGACCGCTTCCTTTTCCCCTCCCGAGCCGAAGGCATACTGAAAGAACTCATCTGGACTTCTGCAAGCCTAGTTGGGTCAAAAGTGCCAAAAACTATCTATCCTTCAAGAGTTTTCCATCACCATTGTGATCATCGGCTTTGAACTTGGCCTTCATCATGTTCAGGCTGTCCAAGTCGATGCCCTTCTTGAGCGAGTGGAGTGCCACATTGAGCCCGGCTTTTTCAAAGTCCACTTGCAAATCTGTGCGCCACTCCTTGTCCAAAGCGAAAACCAAGTCCAACACAACACCGATCTCTCCATCATTGACGGCGTCACAGCAGGGACAAGCTGAACTCGATCATATTGTTGGATCTTGATTTTCTGGAGATCATTGGCGTCATGTTGTCCAAGTCCCTGCGTCCGCTTCACATCAACGATGTTCTTGCCCAAAGCCACCAGCAACTCCGTCCTTTTCATTGATGGTGACCCAATCTCTTGGCTGAACCTGGAACTGTCTCCACTTCAAAGGCCCAGGTGCCTGCGGGGAACCGTACTTTGACCCTGCCACTTTCCGGCTTGACACTCGTCACCTTGCCCACCATGCCTGGTGGAATGTCGTCACCGGATTTGGTCCAGGTCACCCAGCAACCCACTTGAATCTCTGGCGACACCAAGTCCTCGCTTAAAACTCCAGGAGCCTTTGGGAAAGCCATCTGGTAACGGCCAGTCGGGGACATCATCATCTGACTTGATCCACCATACACAGTGGTCTGGTTGAATCGGAGCTGTCAGGAGATCCTGCTTTGAAGCGCCGCGTTCCGCTCGGGAACTGCACCTTCACTTCAGGACCACCCCCATGTGCTTCAGTGGCAAGTCCGCGTCAGACTTCCTCCAATAGATACAAGTGCCTTTCTGGATCTCACGCTTTATCAAGTCTTGTGGAGAAACACTCATGGCCTGCTCCCCGAATTCCACAGCAAGGCAATCCTTACCACTTGGCTCAACATCAATGAAGTTCAAGCACCTTGGTCCGGGTTAACAACATCATCAGAAGGCACAACATAGGCGCCCTTCTGCAAGTTGCATACGTCTAGGTCGCTGGCTGGAACTGTGAGGGTCACCTCACCAAATTTCACTTGACGCGATGCGCCGTCCATTTCAAGCACTTCTCCCAAGCAGTTCCGCTCCACGCCGCTATCACCCATGAAATACATGAACTTGCCCACCTTGATGTCTTCGATATCATCAGACCCCACTTCAACGGGCGTCGACTTGACTCGTGTCACGAACTTGGATTGGCAATGAGTTCTACTTCGGGCCAAATGCGCAAAGATTGTACTCGAAGAAAAAGAACAAACACTCACACGCAAAGAAGTAATCAGGCCACTCCTTAGACTCACAACTAGGCAGCGCTTGCAGTGCACCTTTTTGCCCTCCAGCAGTGGCTGCGCCGATGCAAGCCCGGGAGCGGGTTCTTCAGAGCTACCACTTCAACCGTGAAAGCACATTTGGTCCAACAGTACCTTAAGCTTTGCTCGTGACCGTTTGCTCAGAAGGGCCAACAACAACAGTCCGTTCTGGCTCAAGCAACCATACTATGATTCTAGCAGTGTTCCGCAGCTCCAGCTGGATACGTGAGCAAATGGGCTGTCCATTCTAAACCCACTTCTCGGTTGGAGAAGGGAAGCTAACTATGCACATCACTCACGCGTCATCATCCGCACCGCCTAGGAAACCAAGCAGCAGATGCCATCAAACTCCGACAGTCTTTTACGGTCACTGGAGGGGACAGGAAGTCACAGCACTGTAGAGGTGTTCTTGTGTTCTTTTAAAGGGGATAGGAGAGGTAGAGGGCAGGAGGAAGTCAAGGTCCGACGGTGAGAGCCTTCCACTGCATCACAAGCATACCACCAGGGCGAGAAACGTCCTACCACTTCACCACACTTACAAACTCACCACCTCATCAAGGTTGAGCACCAACACTTGAAAACATCTAAGAAATGTATGCTTTTTGAAGTGTAGAAACGCAACAGTAGGAATGAGGGAAAAGCTTGCGGCAACGCCTCTCCACTTCAACGAGTTAAGGGAGAAGGCAAGCAAAGGACACTGAGCTCAGCCTGCAGATTCCCAATCAATACTCACTCCACTGACCCTGTATCATTGCCGTGTCCTTTAGCATTTGTTCGACAAATTTTGGGGCCGAAATGCGGGGAACATCTCGCAAGATGCCACAAATTGAAATGAGCTTACGAGGAAACAAATAGCCCCCCATCTCGTGACATGAATTTGCAAAGTCTCTTACATGAAAGGAGATCCCATTCTCTTGGTCGGACCCATCTCGTTCTATATCAGACATGTTCAAAAATACATGTCGAAACACGCTGAAACGCATGTT
The DNA here is from genome assembly GCA_963970005.1 of Durusdinium trenchii. Classification (NCBI taxonomy): domain Eukaryota; class Dinophyceae; order Suessiales; family Symbiodiniaceae; genus Durusdinium; species Durusdinium trenchii. Next base: position 22,406 of record CAXAMN010021225.1, on the reverse strand, counting down.
GAGAGCGGCCGAGTTGATACCACACCATGTTGCTCTGACCTCTCTCGTCATTCGCCACGCGTTCGCCGTTCGCCCCTTTCCGCCTGAGTCAGAGTTCTTTTGAGCTTGCGGACCTGCACCTTGACGCTTCCGAGATGCGAGACGCAACAAATGAGCACCGGGCGTTCTTCCACTCTCTTCCACTGAAATTATGCAGAAAATCATGCCAATCCGCCATCCCACAGTGCCTGCTCTCCAGCATGACCCTGCACGCGATTAAGGGCCTGCTAGGACAAAAGTTGGACAGGGAATGATAGAATGACACTTCTTCAGAACTTCTTCATCTTGCAAGTGCTACACGTTGTCCTTCCCACACTAGGGACATGCTACTCATGCTACTCGTTGGCCCAGCTTTTGGACTTCTATAGCATAACCTCATGCACATTTATTGCCATGTACATCTTGTTTTGAACATGGTCAGTCTGCTAACCCATGCAAATGGAAAACACTGATTTAAAAGAGCCAGAACTCTTTCACAGCACCTCAAATGCTGCGGATGCTGTAGCCACTAAATTTTGCATTTCACCGCGCACTTGCTTTTCACCTTGTTCTTAGAGAGAGCCCAGCAGCGTTTGGCTGTTGATGGGGCACGTATTGTATGACCACTTCTCCCTCTCCCTCCCTCCCTCCCTCCCTCCCTCGCTCTCTCTCTCTCTCTCTCTCCCCCTCCGTAAGTTTTGTAGGAAGCATATATAGCAAGCCCTCACCCACACTGAGCACAAGTTGAACCTTTGCTTTTTCCAACTAAAGAGGGCGTTCACAGCACGCCAAACACAAAGCGCTGCTTTGAACTCTTCACTGCCGCACAGTGGTAGTGAGCTCCCTGAAACATGCCACTGGACACTGTGCTGATGGGCACAATCCTTCTGTTGAAGACAAAAAAAAATCAGGCTATCACGCATCAAGGCAAATCGTTCTTTGCCCACGGCTGTAATGAAGTCCTAAACTTCCTAAGGCTGCAGTGAACATTGGGATGTTGCAGTCCTTGCTTGTGTCCGCAATGCACATGTTTACCACTTGCAGCCGGGCCTAGCTTTTCTCGGATTTGAGAAATTCAAACCCTTTTGCATCAGCACTCATTCCATCAGAAGGCTGCTGCAACCGATGATTTTTGTACGCTCGAGGCATCCTGCGTTAACTGCCTTAACCAAGAATCTCTTACTTACACCAAGATACACCAAGACCATCTTTCTCTGGCATGCGCCAGGACGCTTTAGCACCAATGGCCTGCACGGCATCCCACCTGTTGGTAAACCTGCTCTTTTGGCTTCCCATCTCCCTCTCTCTCACACCAACCACAAATTAACCGCCCTATCACAGTGGGGAAGGCAAGATGCCTTCATTCCTTGACCTTACGCTCCCTTGCTCAAGGCAAACCAGCAAAACATGTGTGATAATCTACATGTCCCAAACACACCCAATACCTTGCAATAGAACCCTTACAGTGCACTTTCTGAGCTTAGGCGTGGGTTGAGCCAACATGCAATTAATGTGTGTGTGATCTCTGGCAGGCGTTAACAAGCAGCGTACAAGACCGGGAAGACGGCCAAATGAGGATAACTTGTAGGGTCAGGAAAAAGAGAGTGTAATACAAGGAAAAAGCAGAATATATTGTTGTATATAATCCAAACAACAGACAATTCAAGTTGATCCCTACTCGAAAGTATGGCAAAACATAGAAGAAAACGTATATGAAAATAGTTTTGTATGCACAGTATGTAAACCTACAATCAACAAGGAATCCAAGCTACTGCAAAGTGGGAGTAGGAATTTAACCCAAAGCATAGAAAGTAACAGACAGGCCAAAGGATTTTAAGTCTATGGACACAAGTTAAAAGAAAAACAAAATACGAATCAAAACTAGAAATATGCCACAGCTGATTCCCAGGGTAGACAGGAGGCTACAGCCTGGAAGAAGTGGCCTGTCCCACAAGAAAGGGAGGTTTGCCTGTCAAGCAACTGTCGGACAGTTCTTTCCGCATTAATTTTTCTCTACTCTGTTCTGCTTTATTTGTCCTGTGGATCACCTTTTTCCTGTTTCTTCCTCTCGCGTTTATGACTCTCAGAAGTAGGCAGTAAAGAACGAGGCCACAACAATTTGATCAGTGCATCTTCAAATCCGTGCACCAGGACCACAATCTAGCTTACGGCATATCCTTCTCTTTGTTCTGGCCTATTCTGATGCACAAGGGGTGACCAGCAATGCGCTTTCGGATATAGGACATTTGGTTTCACATTCATTGCCAAAATAATCCTGAAACGGCCTCCAACCTAATAGCAATGGCCCCCAGGCCCTTCCCGACCCACCAAGCCATGACAGCTAACTTGTTGCCTAGCCTAACCTGCCAAATCCCTGCCAGTGGCCCACCAGTATCAAAACCACGGTAAAGGCAACAGCCAGAAAGTTTATGTATAAAGCCATATCAAGCCTGACTTTCATATTACTAGGAGCAGGGAGGCTACTAGGGGCTCCTGGCCATACTACTAGGAGCAAGGACGCTACTAGGGGCTCCTGGCATCGCTACTAGGAGCAAAGACGCTACTATTTAGCAAATCCACGCGGTCGTTCCCAACGAAATTCCGGCGGAGTTTCCACTGTGAGTTATTGTAAGACCAATGCTTAACATGACAAGCTTGGTCCGGGGTGGAAACTGCTCTGCTATGACCCAGGGAGAGGGCCAAAAGGGCTGTACTTCATATCATCACACCATTTACAACCTTACTTGCAGTTAATTACAACAGCAACAACACCCACAACGACCATGGCAATGACTGACTAGTCAGGATTCTGGGAAGGCAAGAATGACCTGCGGAACACAACCTCTTCCATACACCTGCAGCAGCCTCTTTAGTGCAACCTTGATCCTCACACTCTTGGGCGGTCAAGTGAGAACAAAGCATCAAGTATGAGTTGGGAAACACATAAAAGCATACAAAAGCAACAAAGCCGTTTGCTGAAAGAGTGAAAGCTCACAGGTCTTCAGATGATAGAAGCTGCAAGTGAATTTCTGATTGATATGCACAAGCTTCGCATTTGGGACAACCTTCTTTTCGCTCACCGTTTCTTGTGCTTGAAGCCTGCCTCGATCAGCTCTGTCACGAGCCTTTTCCCTTGCTTCTCCACGGCCTACAGTTCGCAAGACAGCCAGCACTATTGAAGACAGTGCTCGGCTTGGATTTGGAATGGTGTTTGAATCGTTCTTTACAACTTGTGCTTTTCAGAGGGTCCTTCAGGATGCGCCCTTTCTAAGCATATAGACAATGAGACATTCTGACAGATGCACAACTGTGCTCTCGACCGGTTCGCCAAGATCTAGAGCCAACCAAAGCTCTTGGATCCACTCAACCTGTCGCCGCATGAAGGATCCATTCAGAAACCTTTTTTGGTAGGCCGCTAGGAGGTAGCTAGTAGTAGCTAGAGGTATCTAGTAGTAGCTAGGTCGCTACTAACTACTGTACGCAGGATAGCTCACGCACTAATGATTTGGTTCCTAGATTTTTAGGAGTCAGGCCTTGCTCAGAAGAACGGTCTCTTCGCAATTTGCACACTGTTGTGCAAGGGTCTGCATCAGCTTTATCTTAACCTGGACTCGAAGGAACAGGTGTTTTGTAAAAGCACCGTTTCGCAGCTCTGGCCTGAGGACTGAGGGCCATTCCTGTCGGATCCTGGTCAAATGCTGTATTGTTGCTGGGGGTTCCAAACAACACAACATGGAGGAATGTCACTTCCTGTGGATGGGCATGTCAACTGGTGTCCCGCGCTCATGTCATGTGCGCACGGGTCTTCCAAATTGCGTGCGGTGGTTTTCTTATCGTTTTCGCAGGACATCTTCCGCGCTATGCCTCTGACAACAGGGCACATCGCTCTCATTTGACTTTGAAAAAATATTGTTTTGAGTTTTACACGATTCAGAAAGATGTTGGCTGGAACAAGTTTCCTCCCAAGACAACTCTGAACCACCCAAAGTGCTGCTTGTGACTTACTTCAAGTTAAATGAAGTGTTATGCTGTGGCTAATCTTGCAACGATGTTCTGCACCGAATGGCGAAATTGCTACTTCCAAAGCACAGCTGTCCTCCATGAGCCACTGATCAGGCTGTACCAAAGAGCATAGAGGCCTGGCACTATTTGGACAGCTGATCACAGGATGCTGTGGTTGCTGTTGTTGTTGTTGCTGCTGCTGTTGTTGTTGTCCACATGTGTTCCAACGAGCCGAACATTGCCGGCAGGACTCTAAGAAGTCCTGGTATCTTGCTTCCCCCCTGCTTCTGCAAGGCAAGCTGAAACGCATCCTCGGCCTTGGATGCAGTTAAATCAATCGAATCACTAGCGCATCGCTAGCTAATGCACAAGTAGCCAAAAAAGTGCAAAAACGGCGTTTCAGTTCGTTTCAGGTGCTTTATACAAATGCATACAAATGCTGTGTGTTCGTCAGACCGTCTGCCCGTTGCGGTGTGGACTGAGGCCCAAAAGTACCCGGCCAGCAAACAACCACACCCGTTCTCGGCTCCAGACTCGTCCCTCTCGAAAGAGCTTTTGTATGTCTCGGGCCTGTGCAAAACTGAAATCCTTTTGTGAGGCCAAAACAAAACACTAAGTTTCCTTCAAAATGTAGGAACTTCCTTGCAAATGTAGGAACGAAGTGAATCATATGCGGGGTTCGTCAAGGACGCCCCTCCTCGAAAAGTTTCCAGGACGCCTCACAGCCGAACCCCTCCCGACCTGCGCAGCCTCTGCTTCGGGACCGTGAGACTTGCCTGAAGCTTGCGTGGATTTGGAGAATATTTTAACCGAATAGGAATGGCCTCCAACCGAACAGGAATGGCCTCCAACCGAA
>CAXAMN010021225.1:0-17130 GCA_963970005.1 Durusdinium trenchii | reverse complement strand
AACCGAATAGGAATGGCCTCCAACCGAATAGGAATGGCCTCCAACCGAATAGGAATGGCCTCCAACCGAATAGGAATGGCCTCCAACCTAATAGGAATGGCCTCCAACCGAATAGGAATGGCCTCCAACCTGATACGAATGGCCTCCAACCTGATAGGAATGGCCTCCAACCTGATACGAATGGCCTCCAACCTGATAGGAATGGCCTCCAACCTAATAGCAATGGCCTCCAACCTAATAGCATTGGCCTCCAACCTAATAGCAATGGCCTCCTAACTAATAGCAGTGGCCTCCAACCTGACAGGAATGGCCTCCAACCTGATAGCAACGGCCTCCAACCTAATAGGAATGGCCTCCAACCGAATAGGAATGGCCTCCAACCTAATAGCAATCACCTCCAAACTAATCGGAATGGCCTCCAACCTGGTAGCAATGGCCTCCCAACCTGATAGGATTGGCCGCCAACCGAATAGGAATTGCCTCCAGCCTAGTAGGAATGGCCTCCAACCTAGTAGGAATGGACTCCAACCTAATAGGCCTGATAGGAAACCCAATAGGAATGGCCTCCAACCTACTAGGAATGGCCTCCAACCCAATAGCAATGGCCTCCAACCTAATAGCAGTAGTTAAGACTAGAAAAGTAGTTTAAGTAGTTGGTGACTACTTGTTACTTAAGCTTTGCACAGCCCAGCCCAGCATACATTCGAGGACTTATACTACGTTCGCTGGTGATCAGGGCAATTTTGGGCCTTTGGTTGAAAGGTCGGTTTGACGTCATTCAAAAAATCAGAGGATTGAGGGCACCGACCTCCTAGGGCGAAGGTTTTTGAGTTTGACTCAGCTGAAGCAGCTTTCAACAAAGACCTGACGTCAAAAAAGAAGCTAAGCTCAAAAAATATGGTTGCGGCGCTGTCGAGTATGCTCGCACATGCAGAACACACGTGCGTAAAATGCAAGGGGAACAGCTTAAAAAATGTGCAAAAATATGCAACGGGTCTACAAACTCTTCATCACATGTCACATGTCCAGTTCATTTTTGAAGGAGGGCAGCCTTCTCAGCTACAGTAACCCGAAGCGCTCCAGACTCCAGCCTTTTCCAAGCTGGCAGCTCTGTTCATGTTTTCATATGTTTTCCCAATGTTTTGTCTTTGCCTGTACACAAACCTGGCTAAACCTGGTCAGTTCGAGAAGCCAAGACCATGGGTGTTCACCAATGCGCACCTTCTGAGCGCCGCTGGAGCTGTTCCGCTTCTGCACGAAGAGCCTCCCAAAAGGCTGTCAAAACATGCATGATCTACAGATCCGGTATCATTGTCCAATGGACCAATAGCGCAACTATTGCAAAACCACCTCAGTTCATGTTGCGCAAAAGTAGTCACCGATCCCTTGATGTTTCTCCGCTCTGCAGTCACCTTGACTTGCACCGTGAGCTCCTTCACACGAGCGTGAAGTGGTTCGATGACCTCATGCGGGAAGCTCTCACTCCATGTTTGAAGATTCATCACAAACGGTCTGAAGAAGTCTGAAGAATATATGGTCGGATGCTGGCATGAGATCTAATCGATGTATTCCAGAGCTGCTCAGTTTCCCACCTCGACTTCTATGGAGCTTGTGAGCTCATCCAGCTGCGCCTCCAAAAAATGCTATGGATTCAGGGGAAGAGACACGACGGCCGCTGGTTGGCATCATGTTTTCCTTTGGGCCTCAGAAAGGCTGCCTGACTGACCTGAGTCATCTGAGATTCCACGTCACATACCAGGCGATGACTGAGGAAACAACTTGACGAGGTCTGCATGAGATGTCTCACCTGCAACATAACAAGAAATACATGGAATGAAAGGATCAACTGAAGACACTTCATGGTCAGAGATGTTTTGAGAATTCGAATAAGACAATTCTGTATATATATATATACAGGAATTAGCTTCTGTAAACCTGCTTCAGCTCGTCAGCCACTAACGGAGCTAAATCTCCTCAGATCGACAAAGACTGAGTCTTGGAGTACACAGCGACCAAGGTTGGCCAAGGAACGACCCAAGCGCTGCGCTGCTTGTTCATGTTCGGCGGCAATGCCCTGAAATGAGACAAAGACAGGGATTTCGAGGAGTCGAAAGGAAGGGATGCGAGCAGTGCTGGTAAGCATGGGATAGTCGGATAGCCCTAAAGGGTAGCCGAAGAATGCAAGAAGGTTTACAAGTCTTGTAAGGTTTAGTGTAACAGGGAAGATTGCAAGCCCTCCTGCAAGCACTCTGTCATGCGTTCGCGAAAGACGGATAGCATTTCTGTCACCTCAAGGACTTTCTTCAAGTACAACATTGCTGCATAGACACAACTACATACAAATTTACCAGAATGTACCCAGAAGTCAAAAAGATCCCAAGAGCGCAAAAGCTGCATGCAGGCTTTTTCCAATGCGCTTTGGTTGATGCTGGGGTCCTCCCCCCGGCCCTGTATCACTTGGACAGTTTCAAACTGCCCTGGGCTTCGCCAGGGGGACAAGGGTGTGTCAGGCAGTAGGATTCGCCCACCGCTGCCAAACACCCGAATGTCCCTTGGCCTCCCAGGGCCAATGGGCACCTGTCGAGGTGCCAGGGGACAGGGTGGGGAGGAAAATTCACCGGATCCGGTCACGGGATCTTGGGTGGGCAACTAGGAAATTCCCGTTGAGGACAAAAGTCTTGTGGCAAAAGGAAAAACAAAGAGAGTCTCCGGGGCCGGTAACCGGCAATCTAAGGAGAACCCTTCAAAGTCAGGATGAGTCAGTTCATCCGCCCAGGTGTTGTATTCCCTGGGGACGTGATTGGGAGCAATGCTACAGCCCTCACAATGAAGGAAGAGAACCAATTCCATCAGCAGGGCTGCCAAGTACGGTTTCTTGGCCGAGAGGTTGAGCAGGCTGAAGATGTTGCCTGAGTTGTCACTGCCAACCGGGAGACGAACTCGTCCCGGAAGTTGGCCCTGTCGGGCAACCAGGTGCTTGGAGAAGTAGAGTGCCCAGGAGTTCCAAGGCAGCAATGCGTTTCTGGGGGTTGCCATCCTTGAATGCCCACAAATGGGCGTCTGCTGTGATGGCATAGTGAAACCATAGGACCTTGTCCTTGGTCTTGGTGGGGTTCGGGGAGCCGAGCACCAGCCCCCAACATAGGCTTCACCTGCCCTCGATGCACTAGCATCGCTGCATCCCCACCAAGGAGACTTCGGCAAGAATGGTGAGTACTGTTCAAAGGGATGCGTGAAGAGCTCCTTCAGGAGAGAAGCCAGCATACGGACCACCTTGGGCGGATGGCCGCCATCTTCCAAGCCCAGAGTGGTTGGAGCAAAGACTTGGTCAGGGGGCAGCACGCTGTGGCCCACTGGATCCGTCCCATTGCCTTCTCAATGGCCTTTGCTGACATGGGGGATCCATTGGCGAGTTCCTCCAGGAGCTCCATGACCTTGATGCGCTTTGGGGCCGCCATCCGGACTCGAGGTATGGTTGGGTGGATCACGAACCCAAGTGTTGATCTCTGCCAAGTGAGTCTTCTTCCAGCTGAGGGGCGTTCCCAACGCCAGCAGTGTGCCCAAGAGAGCCGCGGTGAATTGCGGCTTCGTGGGTAAGCGAAGTAGCCAGCAGAAATCATCGACGACCAGTCGATCTGGGGCAAGGCTGTCCTCGGCGGGCCAATCCCAGGTTGGAGCTGGGTCATCCAGGCCCCTTGCCCGCTCAGGCCCAAAGGCTCCTGGGCTAGGCCGGGGACGTGTGCCGGCCTCAGTCTGTCTGGCGGCGTGGAGCCAATGGATGGCATGGACACAGTCCAGGAGTGTGGGTGCTGTGTCCGCTCCTTAGTGTTTTGTTGGATCTTGGCATTCGCTCCCCCGACCGATCCATCATAGATGGTTCGGACCTCATCTCCCTCATCGATTCCTGCCAGGGGGCCTGGGCAGAGCTCTGTCGGGTCACATCCACAGAGTTCGGCCGCTTGTTGTTGAGACAGCGGGCCAACCGTCATTCCCAATGGGACTTCCTCTGCGAAGGTGGCCCGGATCTCTTTGGAAAAGTCCGCTGCCGATGGGTAATTGTGGTGTCCTTTGAGGTCATCCAGCGGCGCTTCCACTGGGTTTTCTCCCGCGAGTTCGCTCTTGAGGTGCCACACTTGCGGGGAGGGGAGGGTGGGGACCGATACCCCTACAAAATCTGAGGGTACTGCCAATCTGGGTCCCCGGCTGTGTTTGCGAGCTGAGAGATCAGTTCCGTAGAAGGGTTGCCCGTCTGGTGTGGTATGTTGGTGGCCGGGGTGGAGGATCTGTCTGATGTCCTCCAGCAGTGGATCCGGATACGGGTGTTGTTTGGATCCGCACGTAATCGACTTGGTCGGTGGTCAGTGCCAGGATATTGGCTCCTAAGCGGGCCACGTCACGTAGCGGTCTGGTCTTGAAAGCCACCTGAAGGCGCATCAGGGGATCATGGATCGAGAGATCCTCTGAGATGGGGTCATACTTGGGGCAGTCAGACCACGCCGTACTGGTGTGCCACGTGTCCACAGATTGAAGGTGCCCCAGGGGTTGGTGCCCAAAGTGGTTGCAGCGGAGGTCCTGCCAGTGGTGTAATGGGAGGTCAGGCCGCCGCAGGTTGGCCCCCAAGTTCCAGGGACTCGTCCGGGTTGCCCGCCAAGCAAGCCACCGCCAGTAGTTCGCCATCAGTTTTGCGGGGGCCCTCATCCACCAAGGTATCAAAAATATGGCGGGGCAGCGAGTCCCAAGCACGACAGTAAGGTGTGCGATTCAGGAAAGCCTCACTAGTAAAATTCATGGCGTCACAAGACCGCCAAACCAAGCCAGCTTCCCAAAGAAGCCTAAATTCACCGAAGCAAGGGGCAAAGTCCAATTAGTCCGGGGGGAAGAGAAAAGAGGGGGGAGAAGCACATCTAGCAGACTCAAAAACAAAGCACATCACAGTCCACACAACACAGCTCTGCATTGCAGATCCAGCACCTGGTGGCATTGTCCGGCCAGGGTGTCATACATTTGCCACACATGGAGTGGAAGGGCATGTCCCCTGCAGGCCGGTGGAGGCCTCGATGCTCCGTCAGGCCGGACTTGTCAGTGGCCTTCTGATATTTCTGTGTCCATACCCGCTCCTGCATAGCCAGAGCCCGCAAGCCGCAAGCGGATGTACTGCTTGATGATGCGGGCGACCACTGGTGTGGAGAGTGGATAGCCCGTGAACTGGTCGAAGAGCTGGACCATCTCCTTCTCCGTGCATGAGGTGAGGAGCCCCGCCAGGTGGCCCGGGATGGGCGGAAAGGAGTCCGGGAACATGGCAATCCGGACGTGCCCTCACCGGGATGAACTGGATGGGCATAGGGACCGATGCCATTGTCGCTCCAGAGGCCCGCGTGAAGCCCGGCAAGGTAGGTGTCTTGGATGTTGGTTCCTCCTCTTCTGTGGAGCTGGCCTCTTGCTCGGCCGTGGAGGCTCTGGAGCTTGGTCCTTCGCCGGAGGTGTAGAAGGCGCCGGAGCCGCCGCCATGGCATCTACAGGATCTACCGAATACCCTGCCGGCGCAGGGGGCGTGAAACCTAGGCCCGCTCGCTCACTGTTGTCGTCCTCCATCTGCTGAGGTGGGGCGGTGGGTCGTGGCTCCACCGAGACAGGCCAGGCCAACGGTGGTTCCGCCAGGGATCGCAGGCTGGGCCTCCGCTGCAGAAAGGTGTAGGACTCAAGGTCGGTGCCACTGCTGCCGCAGTCGCTCCCCGCAGCACCAGGTGCAGCGGGCGGGTTGCCAGCGCCGCCATCATCCGGGGCGTCCAGCCCCAGGAGGTCCATGCCCATGCCCGCATCCTCTCTGTTGGCGATCTGGACCTTGAGTTCCTGCAAGTGTCGCTCCAGTTGGCGAATCTGCTCTTGAGCATCAAGCTCGGAGACCAGGACGGGCTGCCCAAAAACGGCAAGGCCCCGAGCCCCTTCCGCCTCCGCATGACGGAGGGCTGTAGACGCAGCATCTGCTGCCCGGTCCAAACTCTCAATGCCCGGGCTACTGACCGTAGCCGAATCCCCATCGTCTGGTTGGGCGTCTCTGAAAGATTCGGTCATCACATACTCCGCTTCCATCGGGTGCGCCATTGCGTCGTGTTCACCAAAAACACCGATGTACTGGGGAGTTTCTTCAGAGGTTCAGGTGCAATCCTGTGGATGATTGCCACCAACTTGAGCCAAAATGTCCCGGTGGGACATTTTGTGAACTTCAGTGAACATAAAACTTGCATCCGCAAGCTACATGCAAGTGTGAATATATACTATACATGTATATTATATGCTGTTTACTATATACTGTTAATACCACACAAATCGTTGGATTTGCTCCAAGCATCGAGCTCTTAGACCAATGAGTGGCCCTAAATCTTGCTCGAAATGGGACCGCAGCTCCGTCTGGCAAACAAGGCGAAAAGCATTGCTACTAGTAACAAGAAGCTCCGAGGTGGAGGCCATCGCTACTAGTAACAAGAAGCTTTAAAAGATTTGCTGCGCCAGGTTGCTGCAAGCGTGACTCAAAGTGCCTTGAAAACAGGAGTAAGAGTCTCCTCAAGCGCCTGGCAGAAGCAAACCAAAATTCTGGTTCAAACGGTTGTATAGATAGATTTAGAACATCTACAACTTCACAATCATCCCTAAAAATATTCTCGGCATGACCACCACATTGCCTCAGACAGCGCATGGCCAAGGGATTCCTGAATCTCTGGCGGCCGCAGCACCTCGAGCGCCTTCAACACAGGTTTGAAAGCTCAATCAACATCTGAAACACCTAACGCCTCACATACCTCATCCTCATATGACTCTGATGGACTTTTCCCCTTCCTCGTGTTTTTTTGAGGCCCAACTGCTGGGCACGCCTGCTGATGACTGTATTGGCTGAGTATGTTGGCTTCCAAGATTCACAGATTCAACGCATGCCTGCTTCGTTGCAGCAGCTCCAGACTTCTGCACCCCTCTGGCCAAAGCCTCACAAAACCTCCGCAACGGCAGATTGAACTCTGTGAACGTTGCTGAAACCATGATTGATGTTGTCTTTGGCAAAGGCATTGCTTAGAGCCTACATGACAGCCAGAACTAACTAATGTAACTGTTCTATGCCACCCCGGCTTAGCCCAAGCTAAGCGGGGCGGCGCCTGGACACCGCAGGGTGGAAACCTCATCCTTGCCCACGTTCCCTGGCCTCCACGCCTCTTGCCGTGGGCTTGCAGCAGAATGGGGGAAATCCATGGTGAGACCGCCGGGTGTGGAGAGTTGGGCGGAGGCTGGGCTCACCTCTCTGCTTCGCTCATCTGTCTTTCATGGAGTTTGAAAACTCATGCCTACCCTTCGACAGGGGCCAGAGAGGGGCGTGGCCGGAGCCGGTTGGGAGCAGAGTTGGCAGTTAGATGGGGGAAAGCTGTGGCAAGATCGCCGGGGGCGGAGAGTCGGGCGAAGGCTTGCTCACCTCACGGTTTCATGTATCCTTGTTTTCCCCCTCGCGATCAATTGGAAGTTCTGGCAGCCAAGGGGTATTTCCTCAGAGTGCTTGGTCTCCCCGTCGCCTGCTCGGAACATTGTACTACCAAATGTTTGGAGCAAATACCGGGCCTTGTCTCCTGCACATGAGAGCTTCAGCCGGGAGCAAGACTGGGCGCATCTGATACCCTTCTACCTCCATGATAACGGTGCTCGTACATACCAGAAGGCCACCATCCGGACGATGTTCAGCGCCTTCGGAGCAGGCAATGGCATGAATCGTCAAGTTGCAGCCGTCAGGAAAGGGCCCGAAGCGGCCACATTGGTCCATGGACGGCATCAGCTTTGAAGCGGGTGTGAACGTGTGGGGGAATATTCTGACTTGCCGGTTCGTATTCACAGCTTTGAAGTGCGAGCTCTACAAGGAAAGTTCCGTAGGTTCAAGTCCCTTCTGGACCAGTGGGGTCAGTTTTTGGGATCTCTCCTTACTGATGGGTTTGCTCATGGCGGTGGTGTTGGTCATCCCTGGAGATGCCCCTTTCTTACGTGAAGCCGCGAAGCCGGAATGCACAACAGATCGTGAGGAAGTCTGACCAATCTCGAGCAGCATTGGCTGGTGTATGCTGGTTGTGTTCTGGAAAGACAGGGGACCCTCCATTTGAGCACGCGAGGACCGCGACATGGACAGAGACACCTGGTCCCAAAAGTTCGGATGAACCGTCTCCCCCCACTTGAACCGCCGGTGAATGATTCTGATCTTGGTGGTCAGGCTCCACTATTTTCCTGGGGGGTCCCGGGCCTCAGCCCGACTTGTGAGCAAATGACACGCAACCAAAAAAAACTGAGTCTCCCACTTTCTCGACTGTGACAATTCTTTGGCCAAAACGAAAGCAACTTCATCTGACATCTGTTCAAATTCCTGGCACGCTTCGCCGCTCGACGTCATCAGAGAGGGAGTCGGGCTTCGCCACAAAAGCTCTATAGCAAACTCATGCAGTTTCATGTGATAGTCTAACAACTGTTGAAGGCAGCTAATTTGCTACTAGGAGCAAAGGGCATCGCTACTTTCTGAATACAACGAAATAGTTTCTGAAGACTAGTTTCTGAATACAGCGCAGTTTCCGAATACGACTTTGTTCATCGCTACTAGGAGCAAAGGGCATCGCTACTGGGAGCAAAGGCCTCAACACCCTCAAATGAATTCCAAGACTTCAATCAACGCAGCTCCCTGAAGCGGAGCCTTGGACACAAGGGTAGACATGCTAGTGGCGGACGTCTCGGCCCATGCATCAGCAGCCTGAAAGATGGACCGAGAGAGAACCTGCCTGGCAAATTCTGACCATATTTTGTATTATATATATATATATATATTTGGTGAACGCGACGACAGGCCGACGACGAGATATCGATGGCTGGACTTTGGACACCAATGGACACGCACGCAAATTGGCACAATGGCTTAGTGACAATCAAGCGCACCCTACAACTTGCGTATGCTTGCAACAGTAAATTTGCAAAGAAGAGCATCAAAGCCACATGACATCATCTGGCACAGCATCCTAGCTCTGCATGTCATGATAAACAATCATAAACAAATCAACAGAATGATTGTTTGACAAAGAAAGATACACCAGCATCGACCCCAAACAGCAGCGGCAGCTTGATATTCTTGGCGAACGTCGCTTGCAGTTGCAGTGCCCAACCCCAGTCAACCAAAAGCATACCTGTCATTCAGACAAGGTAAGCAAAGGGAGCCAAAGCAGAATCAGCTCAGCCCACAATCCAGAAGAGCCATGACGACAAAGGGAGACAAGCAAAATATAGCAAAATCATCTCAGCCCAGCATCAAGAAGAGCCATGACAGACAAGGGGAGGGGCACAAGCAAATCATCTCAACCCACCACCAGCAAAACTATGCAGGACAAAGGTAGACCCACGGAATCATCTCAGCCAGCATCCAAAAAACCAGCAACCAAGAAGAGCCATGGGAGAAACAAAATAGAACAAAAGGCAAGAAATCATCTTGGCCCAGGCTCGTTTCCAAGCAAGAATTGAGAATCCCTCACAGCAAAACTGCTTGGGGAACAAGGGAGACAAAGCAAAATCATCTCAGCCCAGCATCCAGACATGCCATTGAAAACAAGGAGAGACAAAGCAAAGTGATCCCAGCCCAGCATCCAGACACGCCATGGGGGACAAGGGGAGACGAAGGGAGACAAAGCAAAGTCATCTCAGCCCAGCATCCAGACACGCCATGGGAGACAAGGGGAGACAAAGGACGGGAATCATCTTGGCCCAGCATCGTTTCTATGCAAGCATTGAGAACCCCTCACAGCAAAGCTGTTTGGGGAAAAATGCATTTCACGAACCCTCAATGTGTCTACCTAAGACTGTGGCCTGTTGGACTGCTGCCTGCAAATTCTTCTCACTGACGGCTTGCGCCTTTCGAGATAAATGAAAGCGAAATGCATCCTTTCGACATTGCGAGGCAAACACAATAGTAGCGTCCTTGCTCCTAAAATCAAAGGAAAACATCCTGCCACTGTATTTCAGAAGATCTGTGAGATCTCTCACGTCTCGCGAGGTCTTTTGATTGCCTCCCTCACGTCTTTCACCTTTGCAAGCACCTCCAATGACCAGTGTGCAAGAGGCTTCAGAAGTCATAAGCCTTTTTGAAAGCTCTGCCTGGTTGAGCACTTCCAAGTCTGAGACACCCGACTTCCTTGGCAAAACATCCAGTTGGGCATTCCGACCAGATTTTTTCGGTGAACCTTTCAACTCACTGAATCTCAGCCCAGCTGCCCAACCTGACTCTTCACCACCTTAGAGAAGGTCTAACATGCGTGCAACTCCCCTATCCTGTCTAGCCCGCATCCAAGGCACCTCTGAGACGATCTTTTCTGCAAGCTCCCCCTTCCTGCGAGCACATACACAATTCACATATTAGCATGTACAATTTATGTCGGCAAAGCGCCACTCCACTCCATGTGTATTTGCGAGCCTTTTGTCCAAACCCCGTGCGTATGATGCAGCAATCTGCCTCCTTAGCTTCTCCAATCACAAACACCTTTCGAAACGCCGAGCAGGCCGAGCACGCATGTCAAATCCTCTTGTCAAGTGGCACAAATCTCCAGTCCACTTCATGCCTTTGGGAACTGCTTGCAGCCTTGGGTTCCAAAGCGACAAACAATCTGATCCGAAAGTGTGATGTGGCTGCAATAATCAAGCAGTTCTGATCATGGTCATCCAGTCCAACGAAGGTCATCCTGTAACTTAGGCTCACACGAGTGTCTCCGGCTCATCCCCAAAAGGTTCAGCCTCCTCGAACAGTGATGGTGGTGGAGGATCGTGGGCCATCTGGCCCTCTGAATTCGATCACGGTGGATTGTTGGCTTAGAAAAGTGGAACACTTGTGTTTTTTTGCAGATTCATCAAGGTTTCAATGAATCTGTGCATACACTTTTACCCACGTGGAGTAGTTTAGACTTCCACCCAGCATACAAAGCACGCATCAAAACGCGCGTGAGAGAAGTGGTTGAAGTTCATAGTACAATTGTGACACTGCAGTCGTCGGCTTTCTCAAACAACTTGTGCCATTGAGGCTTTCATGCTTGACAGACTCAACTACTCAACTCAGACCCGGGGCCAGGATGTCCGACAAACGTCGAAGCCAACTCAACCAGTCTTGGTGTCTGTGTCTCACGACTTTCAGCAGTTTCAGCTAAGAAGCCTTGATGGTGATAGTATGTTATGCTCCAACGAACTTGGAAGTTGTACGATGTTGTGCGTAGTGGTGGGTGCAAAGCTGTTCCTGTTGTATGCGTTTTGCTCGACAATCTACACTCAAAGAGCAAGTGCCGCAGGTGTGAAGCAAACAGTGAGTTTATTTGGCGGGATCTGTCGTGTTGAAGCTTGTCTTGTTGCCACGGGATGAATATGAGTCTCACGCTTCATATGTGGCCACATGCGACGTTAATAAACTCTCAACCGCTTTTGAAACTGTGAGGACCCATGTGACCCATGCCCAGCGGTTAAAATCCGGAAGGATTGGCCGGTCTGAGTCGTACACACGCATGCCTGCGCTTTCGATACGCCAGATGTTCACCTGCTAAGAAATGCCGGCACCTCAACTTTCGCTTGGCCTGCCACTTTTTGCAGCAACAGTGATTCATCGCTTGTGTGCTGGCAAAGCCTGCGTGCTTTGGATCGCGCGGCCACTTTTCTGCATATATAGATGTTTAACACTTGGCACAGGTTTTCTGCCCAGAACCCTAAACTCGCCAAAGCCCAAAAGAACTGGGAACCGCCCTCACCATGAAAGTCAAGTACGTTCTGGGATTGAGTAGCAATCAATGTCAAACTGTGTCAATCTGGAAAATGTAAAAAACAAATCGGATCTCTTCAATCTGGTGCGCATTGCACAGAAAGTCCTCCGCACCACCATGGCCATTCACCTCGAAACCCACAACCAATTGGCAGTCCCCTGTTGAGCTAATTCCCTGTCAACGACCCTTCAGCTCTTTGGGGAGACAGGCATGTAGGTTCTTGTGGCTCGGCTCAATTCTCGGAGACACCTCTGGTGGAGAGAGTTCCTGGCTTTCATGCGAAGGTATGGAGCCAACAAGGCTCCATAACCTGCATGTCACATTGCAGAACCCGTGCCGCACCTCTACTCTCGGATCTACGCTTGAACTACCAGTGGCATTCTTGAGTTTTGCTTCCTGGCAGCTTGGACTCGCTATACTCACGTTTTGCCCATCTGGCAATGCCCAGACAACCAAAAGTGCTCTCATGTCTATTTGTGATAGTGTTTCTTTACCAAGGCAAGCCTAGAATGTAGGCAAGAAGCCTTCTTGTAGAGTAAGAAAGTAACATCCACTGCACTAGACCAGTGCTGCAAGTTCACCTCCGGCCGGAGAAGGGATTCTGCAAGTTGATGCACCACAACGGTCCACTTTCCATCCTGGCGATGGAAATTCAAAACTTGGTCGGTGGCACAGCTGCCGCAGGGACATGCTGGGACCTTGCTTTCGTCTCGGGCTGCGCGGTATAGGAACAAATTCTTGATCGTTCTTTGCAACGACCTGGCCGTCCTTACAGTGGAAAATGCATCTCGCATCCAAACCCTTGACAAGTCCGACTGGAAACTGCATCTCAAAGTCCGGCTGTCACTTCAATACAAACACAAATCATCTGGCTGCCAATGAACTTCAAGTGATTCTCTTTGGGGATCAGTGATGCAACCACCAAACTCCTGATGAAAAAGACGAGGTTGGTCTTTTCTGGGTTTGGACACACAATGCTGTCTTGAAAGAAGGGCATATAATGTGGGCAATCAAGTGGCATTGATCTATTGAATCTATTGTAAGCCGTGCAGAAGCTATCCCCATGTTTCTATGGTGGAATACATGGCATGGCATGATGCCATAGGAGCGTTACTGTGGTTCATGCCCAGGCCGAATCCTTACTGACTTCAGTTGCTGCCAAAGGCCATGTCCTCCTTGCATGCTGCAGCCACCACGTAATTAATGACTCTAGCAGTAGCAAAAGCTCACAAACTACTCTTGGTTTCTGGTAAATCTAGCAAATGACGAGGTGAAATGCTGGTAAGAGGCATGATACACAAGCCTATCATCATAGTATAGAACCGTAAACGAAAGCAGACTCAGACTGGTGCTCAATATGTTTGCCACACGCGGTGTAAGTAAGTTAGGATGACATCCTCGTTCGGTCTTTCACAAGACAACTGGTGCGAAGGTTGTTTGAACTTCTTCCAATGGCTTGGATTCTGCAGGTGGAGGCTTTGCGCTTTGCCACTCTGGGATGTTTGGAGAAATGTGCTCCCTGGCAAATTGGTCAATGGGGAGAAACAAAACACGTGCATTGTACATTTGCTGCCTTTGCAAGTCAAGTCAAGGTCTCACCAAACAATGAAGGACTGTTGCTGCTGTGACCTGCGATATCTGCACTGAACTAAGGGTTGATATTCAGATCTGGACAACATGAAAGACAATGTTCATAAACACAAAATAGACGGGCCCTAGCTGCCCTTTTGATATCTCTTGGTGTTTTGTTTTTCTTTAACAATTCTTTCAGCTCAAGAGCGTTTCCGAAGCTAGAAAGCATATTGTGGTGGCCAATCCCCCCCCAAGCTCCAGGCATCAAAATTGTAAGAACTTTTCTGGTCGTCTTTGTCATTTTACGAGAATTAAGCTTGTGACGTGGAACAGCTAATTAAGTCAAAGTACTAATCTCTCAAATGGGCGCTGGCAAATGCCAGAATGCTCTGTTTGCAACAAGAGCTAAGGCCCTTGCATCAGGGCGTGGTGGCTGCTGGGGGCAGTGGCTCCGAATCGCTGTGCAAATGGGAAAGCTATCCTGCACTCACAAATCGCCTACTGAAAAAAAAACTCATCAATGCTACTGTACTACTTCGTCCTTGAGGACGTTGACCAGCCCTTCACCAGCGGCAACACAATGAAGCAATTCCGATTTTCGAAGCTGGCGGTTAGAGTTTGGTACCTTGTGGCTGGCACATTCACACGAGGGCACATTCACATGAGTGACCAGTCCAAGTTTGTCCAGAACAGGAGGGGGGTAGAGTACATGGTTGCTTCCTGCTGTATACAATCAACCAAACCAAACCAAAGCAAAGCAAAGAAAACTAAACAACAAACCAAGCAAGCAATCAACAAACCAATCAACCAACCAAGCAAGCAACCAACCAGCCAAGCAACCAACAAAGCAACAAACCAACAAAGCAACAAACCAACAAACCCCAAAGCAGCCAACCATCCAAGCAAGCAAGCAAGCAACCAAGCAACCGGCCAAGCAAGCCTCCCATCAACCAAGCAAGCGAGCAACCAACCCAGCAACCAACCGAGCAACCGACCAAGCAAGCAACCAACCAGCCAACAAACCAAGCAACCAAGCGAGCAAGCAACCAACCAAGCAACCAACCATTCAACCAAGCAAGCAAGCAACCAAGCAAGCAGAAACCAAGCGACCAAACAAGCAACCAACCAAGCGAGCAAGCAAGCAAGAAAGCAACCAACCAAAAAAAAACAACCAAGCAACCAACCAACCAAGCAACCAACCATTCAACCAAGCAAGCAAGAAACCAACCAAGAAACCGACCAAGCAACCAAGCAAGCAACCAAGCAACCGGCCAAGCAAGCCTCCCATCAACCAAGCAAGCAAGAAACCAACCAAGAAACCGACCAAGCAACCAAGCAAGCAACCAAGCAACCGACCAAGCAGGCAACCAAGCAGCCAACCAACCAAGCAACCAACCAAGCAAAAAAACAAGCCAAGCAAGGAACCAACCAAGCAACCGACCAAGCAAGCAAGCAACCAAGCAACCGACCAAGCAAGGAAGCAACCAAGCAACCAACCAACCAAGCATCGAAGCAACCAACCAGCAAGCAACCAAGCAACCAACCAAGCAAGCAAGCACCCGTCGGCTTGGCAAGCAAACAAAAAAACAAGTCGGGAGAGCTCGATTCGTAGAAGTTATAAAATACTGTCAGACAACTGAGCGATTTCCAAACCGATTATTTAGCCTCAGCTTAGGACAAACAAACCCTATGTATATATATATATCCCTTTATAGCAAAGTTTGATTTGTTTAGCCAGTCGATGGGTAGGCCGTAAGAGTAGTAAACTACTAGTAGCGAATGAGTAGCTTCTTAGGCGCCACGACGCAGACTAGCGCTCAGGCTTCCTTGAAGATTGAAGAATGTGTAGTTTGGGGCTGACCTCTTAATCAACTAAGCAGGAAGCTACTTAGTTAAGTGGGCGGCTACTATGCTACGCAGGATAGCTTACTAGTACTAGGGACACAGGATAGCTCACATTTCTTCAAGAAAGCTCCCCCCCGCCTGAGGGCAGGGGGAAGCTTCCTTGATGAAGCCTGAGCTAGTCTTAGTCTGCTCCCCTTGGTTCCTACATCTTTAGGGAAACTTATATAACTTGAGATGAAAGTGATTCGATTACACAATATTCAACCATTCACAGTAGCCTGTAGATGCCTAGCAGGACTCAACCTCATCAACTAGAACAAGAAACATCTGGCCACCAACTTCTGTGGTTGCAATCAGCACACAGCATGGCTTAATCCGCCGACCCCGGTCGAAGAAGGGGGAGCGCGCAAGGGAGTACCGTCACTTAGGGGTCAGACACATGTTGCAGGTATGAGAGTGGCGAGGTCAGGTCTTCGGGGCCAAGATGAGCGAGACAAATGGAAACAAACTGGTTCGTTTTGGACCAGACTTAGATTGGGAAAAGCCGTGGCGGGGTCAGGTGTTCGGAGCCAGACTTTGCACAAGAAATGAAAGAAATTTTTTTTTCTAGGGAGCGTGTGGCATTGCACGTGTTCCTAATAGCAGGTGTTCGGAGCCAGAATTTGCACCAGAAATGAAAGAAAAGGTAAAAAGGTATTTTTCTAGGGATTCAGAGGGAGCAGAATTTGCACAAGAAATGATGAAAGAAAAAATTTTTTCTAGGGATTCAGAGGGAGCGTTTGGCCTGGAAAGTGCAACCTTTCAAACCCCTCAAACCCCTTAAACCCCTCAAACCCCTCAAACCCTTCAAACCCCTCGAACCTTGCCAATGGTTCTGCCATATTGGCCGCCTCAAACCCCTGGAACCTTGCCAATGGTTCTGCCATACTGGCCGTTGGAGACGCGCCAAAACCCCGCACTTGCTGGACTGTGGGCCCGGGGCTCTGTGCGCTGGCCGTTGGAGACGCTCCAAAACCTCGCACTTGCTAGACTGTGGGCTCTGGGCTCTGTGAGTGCAACCAGGGGAGGCTCGTTTTGGACCAGAATTAGATTGGGAAAAGCCGTGGCGGGGTCAAGTGTTCGGAGCCAGACTTGGCACAAGAAATGAAAGAAAAGTTTTTTTTCTAGGGAGATTCAGAGGGAGCAGAATTTGCACAAGAAATGAAAGAAAGTTTTTTTTTCTAGGGAGATTCAGAGGGAGCAGAATTCGCACAAGAAATGAAAGAAAGTTTTTTTTTCTAGGGATTCAGAGGGAGCGTTTGGCATGGAAAGTGCAACCCCTCAAACCCCTTAAACCCCTCAAACCCTTCAAACTCCTCAAACCCTTCAAGCCCCTCGAACCTTGCCAATGGTTCTGCCATTGCACTTGTTCCGATTGGGAAAAGCCGTGGCGGGGTCAGGTGTTCGGAGCCAGACGTTGCACAAGAAATGAAAGAAAAGTTTTTTTTTAGTAAGGAGATTTCGAGGGAGCAGAATTTGCACAAGAAATGAAAAAACAGTTTTTTTCTAGGGATTCAGAGGGAGCGTTTCGCATGGAAAGTGCAACCCCTCAAACCCCTCAAACCCCTTAAACCCCTCAAACCCCTCAAACCCCTCGAACTTTGCCAATGGTTCTGCCATTGCACTTGTTCCTAAGAGCAGGTGTTCGGAGCCAGAAATGAAAGAAAAGGTAAAAAGGTATTTTTCGAGGGATTCAGAGGGAGCGTTTGGCATGGAAACAAACCCCTCCAACCCCTCGAACCTTGCCAATGGTTCTGCCATACTGGCCGCCTCAAACCCCTGGAACCTTACCAATGGTTCTGCCAGACTGGCCGTTAGAGACGCTCCAAAACCCGGCACTTGCTGGACTGTGGGCCCTGGGCTCTGTGCGCTGGCCGTTGGA
>CAXAMN010021224.1:1125880-1150549 GCA_963970005.1 Durusdinium trenchii | reverse complement strand
ATCTCTTGCCTGCACCCTATACTGGCACCATGTCCCACTGCCACCCCAAGTAAACGTCCCTCCGTTCCTGTGTCTCCCACTTCATCCCTCTTGCCTGCGCCCTCTACCTCCACCCCGTCTACACTGCCTTAACATCCACATGGGGGTTCCACGTAGCCGATGCAGCAGACCGTGGAGTCACCATGCCCTCTGTCTGCCCCACCCCCTTTAATATCTCTAACGCTTACCCCCTCCCTGCCCCCTCCTCTCCACGTAGCCGATGCAGCACCCCCTCCTGCCCCTCCTCACATTGGGGATTCCACATAGCCGGTGCAGCACGCCGCGGTGTCCCCATGTGTTCTGCGCTACCACCCACGCGTCACCATGCCTTCTGTCCGCCCCACACCTCTTTTGTCTCCCTTCCTGGGGTCGGCGGCACTGGGCGGCAGCCCTTAAATCCGGGCGCCGGCCACGGGCCCGTGTCCTTGCCGGAGGCCTTCGGTTGGTAACCGAAGGTTATATACGCTCGCCGCCCCTGCCGCCGACCCTTTTGTTGGACCGCGGGGAGACCCCGTGTCGACCCCGTGTCGACCCCGTGTCAACCCCGTGTCGACCGATTCATATGTATCTGGCGCAGGCTGTTCAAAAAATGTTCAAAAACATCGTTTTTTACAGTGTTTCGTGGCCTTCGGCGGACACGACTCTGGCCTAACAGGGCGCCGGTGGTGTCGGTTATGCGTGCCACGCGGGCAGGCTTAATCGACATTTCGTTAGTGTTGGGCACATATATTGCTTAACATATTCCCAACATAGGCCCAAGATAGCCAACATATCCCCAACATATGCCCAACATAGCCTCCAAGATGGCTTAACATAGGGCCAACATAGGCCAACATGGGGCCAACATACGCCAACATAGGCCCAACCTAGGCCAACATAGGCCTAACGTAGGCCGACCTAGGCCCAACATGGCCCAAGATGTGCCCAACATAGACCACATGGGCTCAACTTGGCCCAACCTAGGGCCAAGATGCGCACCAGATAGCTTGACTTTGCTAAATATAGGCCCCACCAAGTCTCAAAGAGAGAGAGAGAGAGGGAGAGAGACAGAGAGAGAGAGAGAGAGAGGACCCAGCCCTGCACATACCCAAACCCAAATAGGCCGGCGCCCGGCTGTCAGGCGTAAGCCTCATAAATAGTACTGTAAGCAAAATAGGATCAATCAGACATCTAGAAGTTCACAAGCGAGACAAGTCGTTTGTATAGCTACTTGTCATCCCAAGGCGCAGGAGTCATAGAAGCCTCTCTGGTATGTGGTCTTCTAGTCTGGAAGTGTAGACTGTAGACATGTCCATTATGTATATCATCCATCATAAAGGATATTGTAATATATATATATATATACAACAGATCTGTATATATCCGAATATCTCCATCATTCAACTGAAGCTCATTGACCATTATATACCCATTAAATCTCAAGTTCCTTGTTGTCTATCTCACTTCTAGGACTTCCCTGAAGGTGGTGATGAAACAAGACATGGGACCTCCGCAAGACGGATATGTCTGAGTCGGGTTCAACATGCAAGAACCACCCGCAACGGGCCTCCTGACACGTCCCCAACACATTCCCAAGCATTCTATGTATGGAAGATTGACCTACAATGACCCCTTTGAAACCACCTCATAGTAAAATAAGTCTTCATGGATGAAAGCAGTGGGTTGGGTGAAAGCATAGGGTCCACTGCGCGGAACTTTCCGCGCGGAACCGGTGTTCCTCAGGCGACTTGTCCAAGGTAAAACTGGGTAGAGGATCCTCGGCCTGTGCAGGCGGCGAGTTCGGTGGGTCAAGGACTTGACTCGTGCAACTTGACAAGGATCATCGTGAAAACATGTGAAAACCATTAATCTATTGAGAATGAACCAATATATGCAGAATCTGCCAGTTATGAACTGTCGCAGTTGTGAAGAACATCCGAGCCTTCACAGTGCAATGCAGTTAAGCAGGACAACGCTTGCGATGCTTGCGTCATTCGAAGTCTGGAGATTCCTCAGGTCCTTTCTCCTCACAATCCACCCGGTCTGCTCTGAGAGCAATGCGATAGCCTTCTTACCGTAAGAGCGTGCTAAGTCGATTCCTGGAACCGTCACCTCGAGTCAAAACCGGAACCTCCTGGCCAAGTCAATTCCTGGAAGATCTGACTGACTGCCCCCGCTTCCCCCAGCACTCAACGCCGCTCGCTGGTCCACGGGCGCCCCGCGCGATGCGGGTTCGGGGTGGTCCGGCCCCGCCTTGGGCTGCAACGACATCAAGCCCTGAACATTCACCTCCCAGTCCTGTGGATGGAGCACCATGGAGGTCGGACCCGGAGAGTCCCGTGGACACGCCGTGCATTCATTGGACCTACCAGTAAGGGAACTGGCAAATAATAAAGAGGATCAAAGAGGTGTTCTGGTAGGTCTTGCGTTTGTTGTTGCTGCTCTTCGACTTCTTTGATCCAAAGGACCTATTTGCCTAGCACAAACAGACTTGAGCTATTGAAACATGCCGGGTATCGGGTGTGTGCAATATGTGCAATGGGACTCTCTACATGCAAACGAGTCTATTGAGGCAACCAGAGTGTATGTGTGTGTATTTGCCCGTTTGGACAGCCCCCCACCCTTGGCCCACCGAACCGAAACAGAGCTAAGCCAGGAGCCCCAGGGTAAAATCATGAGACCTCCCCGACCAGGGCCGATCGGGTGTCTCCAATGTCTCCAAGACTAAACTCCAAATGTATGGGGTGCCCAAACACTCCAAACAGCCCGACTGGTCCCTCAAAACCTAGGGATTTGAGACCCCTACATATGAGGGTTCGACCCCTTGATCTGAGGGTCTAGGAGGGTCAACTTTTCTACAACACCAGGTCGTTCGCATTTCATTTTCATGGTTGAATGGATTTCCAAGGTACTTCTAAGGCACTTGAAGTCAGGCCCACATAGGTGGAGCTTGACCGGGAGGCCTGGATGCCCCGCCTCCCCGCCTCCTCCGCGCGCCCTCCGCGCGCCGCGCGCCCTCCTGCGCGGTGACCACGTGTTGCGTGAAATGCACTGCGAAGCGTGCCGCGTAGGCGCGCGGCGGAATGGTCGCTTTGTTCCTTGGAAGCGGAGCCACCAAGGATTTTCAGAAGCAAAGCACACCAGCTCAGAACGACCAACACCAGCCGAGTTGTGCGAGAATTTAAGGGGCATTGATGGTGATTCTGTTTCAAGTTTTTGTTTTATGCGAGGGGTCGGACATTTTCGATGAACAGTAGGCATATTATGAACATGTCTTGGCGAAGTACCGGTGAACACGCCAAGCACTGGAAGCTGGCGCAAAAGCTGGGTCAGGCCTCAGTCAGTGTTTCCCAAGGGGCAATTTTCTGGGAGGGAACGCTGCTGTAGACTATTCTCAAACCCTGCACGTGCAATCCGAGGTTGAACCAGTCTATCCTAGCCCATCCCATATATATGTAATCATATGTACCACTACATGGTCCTACAGTATTAAGGTCTCTCAACCATTCTCAACCTCTCTTGGCAGAGGGGGTGTTCTATTCACCGCCATCAGGGCTCCGATCCACCTGGCAGTTCTCATCACGGTGTCACCCATGGCGGTCGCTCTGCGCACCGAGTGCTATCTGAAAACGAAGCGAATCAAGTTCTATCTGAAAACGAAGCCAAAAAGAACCACACAGATGGGCCATGGTTCAAAGAGGAAGACCGAGATTAGACCCCCCCCAGGAAGAATCGGACATCCACCAAAACCCTCCAAAACCCGGTTGATGCGCACGTGAAGCTTCGTTGCACGCCACGGTGAATGTTCCGATCTTCCCGCCGCCACGGGCGTCGTGAGGCCCGGCCATCCGTTTTGGCCAGGGTATGAGGGGGGAATTCGGATGAATGGATGTCGATTCGCGAAGATAGATCCTGCAGATGTCATCCTTGGATTGGCCAAAAAAAGGGGAAATCCCTTCGGGCCCCAGGGCTCCTGGCATGCCTCTACTTCAGTTTGTTGGGTCAGGGGGTGGGGGCGTGCTGGTCGGGGCGTCGCGCCCGGGCCCACCGAACCTGAGGAGATGGGACAGGAGCGCAAACGGGCATATTCTCCGCCCAAACGCTCATGGACCCTCACATGGAGGGGTCGTACCCTCAATATAGGGTCTCAAGTCCCTAGGTTTTGAGGGACCAGTCGGGCTGTGAACGGAGCTTCTGGGCAGGAGTGAACTTTCATGCGGAAAAGAACCATCACCCGATCCGCGAGGAGTACTGGAAACAAGGGGTCCCAGCAATCACAAGGGACACACAAATGGCCTTTCTGTAACTCACTTGCTAGAAACAGTGGCTGCACATAGAAATCCACATCATGATTTACTGTTCAACTATTGTACTCATTGAAGAAAGTAGACTGGCACATGGTGAAGTCGTGCAAAACATATATTGAAGCTTGATCAAACTCATTGTTGCAACTTGATGGAAGTTAAACAAAGACACACACACATATATATATATATATATATACAGGTCAATGACCAGGTTATACCAAGTTGATGCAAGTGCGGGATATATCCTTGAAGAAGAGTCGACCCACCTTCCGACGGGCCCTGCCAAGGCTCCTTTCAAAGACTTTGATGGCGCGAGCAACGCCTGTGGCGCCCCAGGGTGCCAGGTTCTGCCCCGTTCCCCAAGAACTGGAATAATTGCCTATGTGTATAAAATATGATGTCTTGATATGTGGTGCTAAGGGTCAATGGATGTCGACGGCAATATTGACTGCTGATGAAAACAATAACTAACTAATAATCTGAATGGTTGTACAATTCTTTACAATATTTATCAATAATATATTAATATTATATAGTTATATATCAATATTTTACATCTCGATGCCAATGGCAACTCAGGGGGGCTATTCACATCTTCCATGCATGGATTCTTCAAGTGATTCTGGCAGGTGCTGTGATGCGGCCATCCCACGGTGATGGTAAGAACTCACTGAAGCACGACTCTGCCAAGGAACGCTTCCCCATCGTCCATCGTTGCCTGGGAAGAGGTTCACATCTGAGACGTTTGTTTTGGCACATCGGTTTTTGGCACTTCGGGTGAGCAGCTGTGCACCTGGACCTGACTTCACTCGATTCGGGATCCAAACATATCCTCAGAAGGTGGTTAGACCTCCCAACCCCACCCTAACCACTACCCTAACCATCTTCTCAGGGGGTAGTTGGAGCCCTACGGACATGACTGTGTCAAAAACAAGTACAGTCCATGTACCCATTTTCCAAACGGGTCGACTGCAGGTACTGTGTATTGGAATCGACGACTTCGCTAATTCTGTGGGATGCGTACTGGTGGAGCACTTACACCAGGCCCTACAGCTACTAATTGCTGGATAATGAAAGCGATATGAAAGATGCTACATCTTGGAAGCCTCCTCCATGCCCACGTATTTACAAATCAGCACCTCAATTCAGTGGTCGGTGGAGGGAACCTATATAGTTCAAATTCACGACATGTCGCGCACCAACTGGACTTACCATGTAAAACCCTTTAAAAGCAACCTGTGCTCGTTCCAGAACGCGGCGGCGTTCGAGCACATTCAGCCTCTGAACCCCGCGGTCGTCGGACCACGTCCGCTCCGTGGCCCGCCTTGACCCAGCCGGTGCTTCCGCCCCGTACGACTGGCGCGGAACCAAGGCGCAGGAAGTCGATGATGGACATCTGCACTGCGATGGGACCCTCCGACCTGTCTCAGGGGTGGCGGAGGGTGGGAGGTGGTGGTGAACAGGAAGGACCTGGTGAAGGAAGGACCTGCGTCTTTGGAAGTGTCATTGACAGCGCCTTGGCATGTTTGGGGCGACAGCCATAGGATGACTGGTCAGTTGGGGCGGTTGATTTCAGGGGCTCCATGTGGGCACATGGAGTGTCTGGGAAGACCAAGCAAAAAAAAAAGGAAAAAGTTCAAAGTCAGGTGTGTGGTGCCTTTTGCATCATCTTCTTCGGATGCATTTCATGGCATGTCTCATTGAATGTCAGTGCTTTCTGAGAGTTCATGGGTCTGGGCAGGATCTCTAGGGTGCAGTGCCTTGCAATTGCCCGGCGAAGACCAGCAAAGTTGGCCAATTGCATGTGATGCTGTTCAAAACCTAGTGGCCCTAGCTGCAGTATGGGTACTTCTGAGTGCAACAATCCCTGCTGTGGCACTCAGTGGAGTTGATTGGATACAATGATGAGCCTTGCTGTGGTTTCAGGGTCAATGTCGGTATGTATACAAATATTTGATGATGGCTCACACTCAAAAACAAACAGCGATTCCTCTGCATGGGAAAGGGGAATAGTATGGAAATGGAATGGTACATGGGTGTGTATTCAAAGGAGACTGGTAAAACCAAGACAAAATTAAACCCATTGGTTGGAGGGTCTCGCTACCCCAATACACACCCACTTGAACACGCAGCAGTGGTGCCTCCCTAACATGTGACATATACCCCGCTTCATTCTGTTCATCATTGCTGGTCCACGGTGCCAGATTTGGGGAGGAAACCCATGTCCTCAAGACGCACAGAAACGACAAAGCCCAACCTGCACGATTAAATGTTGAGCACAAACAACAACAATCATGAAATTGTCAAATGGCCAAGTTGGGTTGCCCCACTCTACATTCCACTTAAACAACATATCAACACCAAACACTGCTCCACCCACAGTCCATGATCATTCTGTAGATATTTGACAGTTCCACGGGTAATGCAACACGTTCCTGCGCTTCTTGTCCGCAAACCAAGAGGCGTTTGCCGGACATAGGGCTGACCTGCAGGAAGGCCCTTTGTGGGCGTCTCCTTGTGGTCTTTGATCGCCACCAATAGACCTGAAAGCGGCAAGGCCACCCTGGATAAGCACAGCTGCGCCAGGTGGATGTATTTCTTTGCGCCTAGCCGGTCGCTACAGATAGGACTTTCAAGCTGTCAATCACCGGAATTGCCATGACCATGCATTTCGAAGGTGTTACATACATCCACTCAAAGGATGACAACCAAAAAGCCAGGCCGAGCACTAAGAACCAAACCCTCAAAATCCACAACAGTTCTGCTTCTCACTCCCACCATCTTCCTTGTCATGTCCAGAGAGTCTTCACTATTAATCAATTCAAGCGCACCTGAAGGCCATCAGCCTTCCCTCTGCCCATCTTCTTCCCATCTTCTTCCTTCAAAGCCGAAAAGCTTCCCCAAACTCCTCCAAACTCTCTCCCATCTTTCCCTCCTTTGGACCCAAGGAGCTATAGTCCATGAGCCGTTGCCCCGCTAACCAGGAGACATCACGGCGCATCGCCTCTAAGAAGGTGTCCTTCTGGGACGACAAGATGGGAATCTGCACCTCCAAGCCGCGCAGGGGTGGCGCCGTGAGACACCGCAGCGAGAAGCCACGGGAGGGACACGCACAGCACAGTGTGCGGCTCGTCTTTGGGTCGGAAGAAACACTGTATCCCGTTTGGGCTCCTGGCCTAGCTCCTGAGAAGGTGGCTAGGGTGGGTTTGGGGGGTCCAGCCACTAACCACCTTCTCAGGATGTGGTTGGAGATGGTTGGAGTCTTAGGGTATAGCTTCGAATGAGCTCGTGCTTGGAGAGTGATTGGTCGACGTCATCCTCGATTGTGAAGAGGTGACTGGAGGGTCATTCTCTTAGTGCAGAACGGAACCAGTGAGAGCTAGATCAGCGCCCTGGAGGGCCATGGTCAGCCAAAGACTACGTTTTCTCTGCGCCACTCATGAACGGCTTAATCTCACAACCACAAGTGCCTCGTACCAGCCTCTTCAAAGTGACCTTGTAAGGGTTTAAGTGACCCTTGGGAGGCTTAAGTGACCTCAAATTAGGATATCAAAAGGTCACTTTGACGAACCAGGTAAGTGTGAGAGAAGTGTGTTGCGCGCAGTATAGTTCGTTTCCCCCCGGATCTGTTTACGTGCCTTTCGCGCTTCCACCTTGCCCGCATGGTAGGTACGCCGTGCTTGCGACCAACAACAGGAGCTCCACATAGGAACATTCCTGAACCAAGGCCAGTTCAGTTGAGACATGCAGAATTGCCACAGGGAAGTGTCAAAACTTGCAAAGACAGACTGAAAGGGACAATAGATGCGGCCCCCCACAAGCCATCATGCCCACCTGTGTCCCTTCCATGAGGCAAAACGATTTCAACAAAAACAAACAAAGGCTAACCACTCCTCAAGTAGGTCTTGAATGTTTGTTCTTTCAATGTCAATCCAAGTCGAATGGGACAATCCAACCGTTGCACCTGTCTGCGCTGAAACTGGAAGGCCCATACTGAGCGGATCCCAATCGAGTGCCCGCTGAACTCCGCGCTGGTGGGCTTTCAGCCGGGCATCCAAATCCGCTTGTGCACTGCACGGATGGGTTTCCCATCCTTCTCCAAGCTTTTGTCATCTGCACAACCCTTAAGGTCGTACAAGGCCTGTCATTGCGGGCGGACCAACCTGAACCTGCTCATTATATCCCCTAGACCTAGACCCCTGACCATGTAATTTCCATCCTATATCCACCTTTTGGGTGGTGCTGGTATATATAATACAATATCAAACATGACGCATGGAGGTGTTTCTTGCACCTACGTTCCACCAAGGTTCACCAAGAAACGAATTCAGTATTCGGCGGTATTCAGGTCGCCTCCATTGGGCGTTTCTTTCATGCCAGGACTCCAACAAGGGGTCCACTGTCTAGACTAGCAATGGTCACTAGCTGCCACTAGCTGGACCTGGCTTCAAGTAGCGAACAAAATGGGACATGGCCATATAAAAACCTGGTACTTGTCTCCATATTCTGGGGGTATTTCATTTGAGACTCCCAGTGACGGACACTGAACATGGAGCCTCAGGAATGTCTTGACAATATTCCTTAAGTGAGTGGATGTGTTGTCTTGACATCCCGGCCCTACTCCCACCCTTCAACTTCGGAACTCCTGGACTCAGTACAATATGTATATATATAATACCTGGAGTCTCAAAGTACCTCGGAAAATTGGGTAGTCTTGTACCTTTTTGTTATGGGGTCATGTCACATTTTCTAAGGCACTTTGGAGACTCCAGGTATATATTATATAATACATATACATTTTAAACAACAACTCTCGTCACCAAAACTTTGGGATAAGAATGGATAAGAAATGGAAAAAACATTAAAAAAAACTCTCATTCGCGCCTTGAAGGGGCCTTCGCCCACGCAATTCCTAAGAGCCAGAGTCCACTGGAGAGAGTGGTGAGCATCCCAAACCCAAAGGCCCCTTGCACCGAAGCAACCACCCAGCGAGCTAGCACAGCCGACAAGCGCAGCTAACACCCCAGCCAACAAGCGCAGTTAGAACAGCAACTCACTATCAACTCAACAACAGCGCCTCACTTTCGAGGTATTCGAATGATCTCTGGAGGCTCTCTTTTCATCTCTTTTCGGCGGCGAAGCATCTCCTAAATTCATGAGGCACCTGGAAAATGGGAGGCAGCCCTCCACCCAAGAAATGACCAGAAGTCCCATGAGCTTGAACTTAGTATTCTTTAATCCTGGCATCCTTGATATTCCGCGATCATCTTTCAAAGAGAACATCCACCGCCCATTTTTTTTGAAGAAGAAGCTTAAGACATCAAACCCAAACAGAAATGCGCAAGTCCCCGCAACCTCCCAGGGCTTCGTCCCCGTCCTGGGATGCTCCAAGGTATGCATGGCTCCAAGTGTCCAAACCCTAAAGGATCCAGTAGGGCCAAAAAGGCCATTGGACAGGGTTCTGTTCACTGGCTCCAGTCTCACTTCTCCGCGCGCGCGGGGGAACCGGACCCGCTGCTGCCTGCTACAAAAGCAGTGGAACACCGGAGGGTTGGAACCCGGAAGCCAAGTGGGGGTGTGGTAGAAGCCAAGGCCACAGGGTGTTCTTCGAGGTGAACCAACCTCTCGAAACAGTCCACTCAGGGGGGGCCTGTCACTGGTCTACCGCCTGACGAAAGGTATTCAGGTCTTGTGAGTCTCCAAACACGCGGGACTTTTTTCTTCTTCCAATTGATTGTAGAGAGTCTCCGTAGTTCAGTACACAAATGACATGACACATCGTCTCATGTGCCGAGTCTCCGCATGGCGAAGAAGACACGCTTTGATGCCTTATCTCCTTAGGTCGAAAACCGGGCCCCACGCTGGGAAAGCATGTCCCACGGGTTGTCCATGGTGCAAGCAAGGGCTTGTGGCTGCAACCTGATTTTCATCCAACACTTCCAACAAGTAGCCATTCATCAACCCCCCAACAAAAAAGAATCTTGGGAACCCAAACCCCTGCCGAAGGTAGATCCCAACCGGTACTACAACACTATACAATTCTGCGAACAGTAGACTTGCCCAGGAGATGTTGCTTGAAACAACCTGGGATCTCAACCTGAAACTTGTTATCCTGACCCTTATGGGTGTGTCATAGGGTGGGGAGGACCCCCCTAATTGAAATCCGAATGGACAAATGGACAAAATAAAACAGCCTCCTTCTAACCCGAGGCGGCCGAGGCCACGAACAAGGCCGAGCTGCGAAAGTGCAAGAAAATGGGGCAAATTAAGGATGGACCGCTCTGCATATGTTCGCCTGGGCGAGATCAGACTCAGAGGCGAACACCACAAAATATGTGTTTTCGCATGAATTCGTATCATCTCGACTCGGTTTATGTGTCATGACATGTCATGCATCAAACCCACACATAGAGAAGCCACAACAGAAAGCTGCTTTGCAACTTTCAACTTCAAAGCCAAACACTCAATGAACGTAATGAATATGTTCAGGGGTACGCATACCTTCCCGTCTTTGGGATGTTTGTAATGACAACTTCCACTTACCACCTTCTACGTAGGCGGAGGCTTTTTTCCGCATGGGCACCGGGTGAGGTGTTCAAGCTGCAACATCAATGTCTATCCAATGCCAGAAAGGTCCAGGACCTGAGGATGTCCTTTAGCCCCAAAACAACATTGACCATTCTCAAAAAGTAGCATCCTCAGGACCAGGAGCTACCTGGAACCTATGGTAATGTATATATATATATGACACGATAGGGTTCGCGGATCAGTGAGCTCTCCCGTTCTGCAATCATCTTCCGCCCCGTTGAGTCCAGAGCATTGACTTGCACACCAAAGCTTCCATGCCCAGACCATCCATGGGACTGGAAAAGTTATATGCATTTACCCCATGAATGACCCTTGTCATGCAAGTAGCTCATCCAGTCCGGATGGTCTGGGATTGGAAGCGGTCAGCTTGAGGCGCTTGAGCCACCACCAGTGGTAGATGGACCTTTCCTCTTTGTGGCAGAAAAGGCTTTTTGCGGCCAAGGTGACAGTAGCTTTTGGTGATCTGAAGCAAGGTTCGATGATCACCTGTGCACTGCTCGAACTGTCGCTGCCCTTTACAAGAAATATAGAAAGCACCATGTTCTGCAAAGCTTCCAGTCCTTTTAGGCCTGACCAGGACAAACGTCGACGTTTCTTTCTCTGCCACCTCTGAGAACGTGACACTCCTGATCACCTCTTGGGAGGAGAAAAGTGGCGCACGTTTGGAGAGGACAAACTATGCCAATGCATCATCAACCTCTGGGCTGATGAAGGAGCTGGTCAGTATCTCTATGGCTCCCCGAATTGCCCAACTAAGGGCTCCAGTGAACTGACTCCATCTTCGAGCCACAGATGACCATTTCTTCTTTGCCCCCGAACCGCTGAGCCGGGCCTTTGCTCAGCTCCTTGACGAGATAGTTCTCGATGCGGGACATCATGGTCCCTCCTTTGCCGCCGCCTCC
This sequence comes from Durusdinium trenchii, assembly GCA_963970005.1. NCBI lineage: Eukaryota > Dinophyceae > Suessiales > Symbiodiniaceae > Durusdinium > Durusdinium trenchii. The sequence continues at coordinate 1,138,734 of CAXAMN010021224.1, read as the reverse complement.
GCCGGTGCCGTGCCGCGAACGCAGTGAACCTTCGAGCTCCGTGTTCCGCCACACCGGCCACACACGCACGATTCGGTTCAAGGCGCCACCGCAACTGATACAAAAGGGGTTTTTCAGTCCGGTGGTGCCGTTTCAGTCATACAACGGAGGTGGGGGTGTTTGCTTCAGGATTCACCCAGGATTCACCCAATAGCCTATAGTGACTAGTGTCTCGATCTGGCAGCGATTCGGGCGCCGGACTCACACCTCTGCTGTGGTCTTGGACCGGTATCCCACGATGGATGGACCGGGTGACCTGTTTCTCTAATCTCCGTGACTCCCTCAGTTTGGAAAGTCATGAAACCACCAAACTTTGCATATTCCACCTGTTCTTGTTGCGAACCCGCGTTCCTAACACAAGCAGAAGGCACTTTGGCCTTTTCCTGGCTCGCTTCCCCGGGTATACTTGAACCCTTCAAAGTACCTTGGAACATGGGACATTACCCTATAGAGCTCCTAGGAACCTAGACTTCAGAGACCCTCAAAAAAGAGGTCGGTTGACTTTATAGTCTAAAATTCTCAGTAAAACAATTGTTGTTTGGTAAGTACCATTCCAGGAATTGGTTCTTGAAAGTGACCTGCCCTGATACATTCGGTTGGTTCGGTCACAAAGCGTCACCCGAAACAAAAAACAGGCCACGTTGGTCAAGGGACGCCAAACAGGTCAGATTGACGAAGGCGCTCAAACTTGTTTGAGCATCCGATCGCTTCCGTTTCGAAGGCCCGACAGACCGGACCACGTCCGGATGCGATCCTGGTCAATGGCACCATGGCGTTGTCGCTTTGGGAAGGACTCTCCAAAGTGGACGGCGGGCCCTTTGGGAATGACTCCTACTAGTAGTCCTAGTCACGCAGTTGTTCTTGCTACTATATAAATTAGCCGCAATGACACGCAGCCCAACAAACAAAACAGGTACATCGGTACATCCGTTTCATGTCTGAGAAACACGCCAACAAGCTCCATCTTCCATTTCCCTTTTCATCACCTGCAAACCACGTCAATGGATCCTAAATCCTGCCTGGACTGAGGCTCTCCAAAGACCAGCCATGAAGGAAGTCATCGGGCCTGGATGGGACGACAGGTAGAAACGCGGCCTGGGTGAATGGAAACAACCATCTGAGACTGTTCCCTGGGCCTCAGTCATACCTTCTGAGAAGGTGGGACTGGAGTGGGTTTGGAGGGTCCAGTCATACCTTCTGAGGAGGTACTTGGAGGTGTAGGGGTTGTAAAATCACCAACTGCCAGCCCCAATCCCGTTTGGGCTCCTGGCCGCCCCCTCCGCTTCGGTTCGGTGCGACTGGGGTGGGTACCAGGGGCATCGTTTCCTACCGGCTGAGGATGTGGGCCAGGAGCCCTTGGGAAGCTGCATAGATGTTCATTCAACATGCTGCATGTCTAGTTTCTGACCCCAATACCAAAAACCAATCTTCATACACGCTTGAAGCACACTCCAACGAACATCGGTGTGGCCAACTACCGACTCGTTTCCCTGCAAAACCATTTTGGTATGTCAATCTTGTCGCCTATCTGCAAGTGGATCACAATTAGGTGGGTCTGAATACTTGAATATGGAGTCGCCATCCATGTACACAAAGGCCGACCCTCCAGCTCCTCTTGAACATCCGACGTGACCAAAGCACCAAAATAGCAGCTACAGTACCAGGAGAGTTCCATGGCAAGGTGGTGTTTAGACGTAGGTTTGTAGGTCGCCCAAACGATCAGTTCGTCCTTCCTCCAATGAACAGTTGGTCATTGGAACCCCCTGTTTGTAGAGGAAACTAGTTTTGAAAAAGGTGAGGTTCCAGTTTCATCTTTGTCGGAAAGGGGACGCCTTATCCGACCGCCCTATCCGATCCGACTGAGCTGCCAAACACCCAAGCATCGACACGCAAAGGTCGAAAAAGATCATCGTTGAACAGCCTCGAGGCGTTTTGGAGTCGAATAGGCGGCTGAAAGAGGTGGTGCTCAGCTGAGAAGGTTGGTTTGAGAAACCGTTTTTTGGATGTTTTTGGCAATAGGGAGCTGGACTCCGTTTTCAGCTGAGAAGGCTTAGAGGGGGTGATCAAAAAAATGCTGATTTGGGGTGAACAATATATCATATCCCCTGCCTGCAACCATGGAAGTGGAGTTAAATGGAGTGAACCGCGTTTTGGTATTTGGATTTAATGTTTCTTTTCCTAAAGTCATGCCATCCACACTACCACCAGCACGTTGAAGGGAGGAGAGTGAATGGTCTGGGGACTGGCCAAAATGTTGAAGATGGACTGGGACTAGGAGGACAACGTGTTTGTTTATCCTCTGGTTGCTTGGGTGAGTGTCCTACAAGGGCTCATTTTGTTATTTTGTATTTTATAATTGTAAATTATATCCCAGTGAATAAAACACATTATATAGAGGTCAGTTCTTTAATATTCACTCATTCTCTATATTTATTACAAATACTCGCTGCATAAAGTTTTACGTACATTGTTATTAAATGTGTCACATATACAATATGTAATTTGATTTGTTTAGATAGTAGTCTACTATTGGTTGTTAAACGTTATATAGTAACATATTAGTTTTCATTGAACAATTACATCACAACTAGACGATTTGACTAGTTTTATTTACACTTAGCAGTTCTTTCCTGTTAATCATTTTGTAATCTTATGTAATTTATACTAAAGGGCCTATTAGTTGATATTTCAAACATAATTGACACCAAAAATGACACAACACATAATTTGTGTTGATTATCTGCACTACCACTGTTTCCACCTGCCTGTTTGTGATGCTGTTTTCATCATGGTCGAACGACCTTCAATCTCGTTGATGTCGAACTGTCGATCTGACCAACATCAGTCATCAACACAGGCACGGCAGCGGTCAATCATGCCAAAACGCAGCCTGGGCAGGGCCCACATGCATGTCTGCAAGCATTGCCATGGTCTCCAGCTTCTTCGGATTTATCGGTAAGGTAGTCATGTACCTCTTGATCATGCGCAGCCATGAACTCAAAGCAGCTGCAGCAGACCGGAAATCTTATGGGGTCTGCACTGGGGTCTGCTCGGTCATCGGGGATTCCAAAACTAGCTTGCATGTGTTCCCCAAAGGAATCGCACAAGGTGCATGTTTGCCATTGTTCTGGACCAAAGATCATCATCATCGTATGATATGGAATGGACAGTCGGCGGGAACGTGCTTTGCGCGATCTTCCCAGCGTAGGAGTAGCAGTTCCGTGAGAGGATCCGAGTAAGTGTGTCTCACGGCGCAACGTTTTGTCGCAAAAATCCATCCCTTGGCAGCGATGCTCACCTGCTTGGCTGCTCTTTGCAACCTGGCGTTCCGTCTTCTTCTCCTTCTGGGACTTCTTGTCAGAGTGCTTGGGCATTTGCACATGCTTGCTCGTTGAGCATCGGGATGCGGGCAGGCAATCATTTCTTCCAAGTTTTCTCAATCTTTGTTCAGCCAGTCGGAAGGCATGGGCATGGGGACGACAAACCCATGCAAACCCATAGCCCATCTGACACTTGTTTCGGCTTGCGGGCAAGGTGTTTAAGTGGCACTTGCCATTCTGACAGTGGTGATGAGCGGATCGTCGTTGATGCCGGCTCCCACAGAGATCCCACTGGAGAAGGTTCTTTCAGCCTCCTCTCTAGTCATTTTCCATAACTAAGTAGTTGCTCATTGTGATTCACCAAACTTGCACCTTCCGTCAGGTTGATACCATTATATATATACTGTATTTAATACATTGTAATATATTATAATATATATATATTATATACCTGGATCTTCCTCAGAGTGCTTTTGTTTGATCTGCGGCTTAAAAAAAGATGGAGTCACAGCCTTAAAGTCTGCGGATGTTCTCGGGCTTTCTGATGTTTTCTGATATTCCACCGGCGTGTATACACAAGCTACAGGCTTCTATTGGTGAGCTACGAGCGTTTTTTCGAACCTGTTTTTTTTCAGCAGATGTAAATTTTGGCTGCGGATGTTTATGTGGTTCACATACCTAAATAAATGTATAATAGTTGAACTACCGACCCCAAAAAACGCAACCGCGAGATTGCAGGGTATGTACTCAATGCTTGGGCCACAACACAGCAACACCAACAAAACCAAACAATGCAGTAGCCAAACGCTACGCAACAGAAATGATCAACATGCATGTACCTTACGCGACCTTGCGCACACCACAGGTTTGTTTATGCAGGGCCTCTATCTGACGTTGACTCCTCTTGCCATGGGGAGGTTTTGCTGAATGCTTACGTGATCTCCGACGCTTCGAGGTCCTTGCGGGGCCGCCAAAGTGGTCGAATCCAGGTCGATCTCGTCTCGCTTGGTGAGAGTTCGAGTGCTGGTCGTGTGAAGGTGCTAATTGCAGTAGCTGATTCCCGCGGACGAAACCTCAAGTTATTATATAAGAGATGTACTAAGTTGAATGGAAACACGCCGCCTGCGTAGTTGACTTTTCATGTTCATCTCAAGAGTGAGCAAATCAACATGATCAATATAGAAATAGAATGATCTTCACTGGATGTTGATCGAAGTTCCCACTTCCAGTCTGAGCAGTAAGGTGAAAACATGTGAACTGCCCATGGTATCGACGAACATCTCGTGATCCAGGCACCTGTCAGCAGGTCAACCAAAAGGACCCCAAGAGAATCCTCCGTTCCAGGCGCTGACTCGACTGGCTTCCAAGCGGCTCTACCGGCCGCCCACCCACCACGCCCTGGCCGGGAATCAAATCCACCAGGGCCCCACAGGGGGGGTGACCGTGACAGAATAAAACCATACAGGGGGGGGGGCTCCAGTGACCGGGCACGATGAAAGAACCAGGGGAGATGTTGTCCTTTTTGATCGTCTTTTAAACGTCCCTTTTTTTCCGGAATGGACACTCCCTGAAATCATGGTGAAACATGGAGTGAGTGAGTGAAAACCACCTGGTTTACTAGAGGATGTTCATGGTCTTCCAAGGGGTCGTCTGTTCGTTCCACATACATACCATCCACGGTAGCCATGATTCCTTCAGGGGAAACCCGGTGAAAGGGTCCCCAGATTGTATGAAAGGGTTTATTCTACCCTAGGGATCCAGTCGTACCTTCTCAGAAGGTGATTGGAGACACTGTTGTGTACTGTTGTGTGGGTTTGGAGGGTCCAAGTACCATCTGAGGTTCGGTACGACTGGATCCCTAGGGCTATGAATCAACAGTCCAAATCCACGGGGTTCTATTCAGGTATCACAGGATTGTGAAGGCACCATACCTGTATCTAAATACAGTAGAACTTCCAGCAGTGGCACTTCACCAGGTGCTGAAGCACCTGAATTCGAACATGACAGCTCCGAAAACCACAGCGTCTCGGGGGGGATTTGATTCTCACTGCCTGGGACGAAGCGTTCGATGCGTTATGCTGCACGTGAGACCCCAAACACTGAAATCACGGCCAGACCCCGCGAGACCGGTGCCACATGTCCGTAAAGACCATGCAGTTCTGAAAGACCATGCAAAAAGACCGGGCGCCGTCTCCAAGCAAACGAAAGTCGTCTGACTCGCGTGTGTTTTCTAAGACTTGGAATCCATTTGGGGATTGATGAACTCTCTTCAAACAAAACCCACCCACGAACTTCCCTTCAAATCATCCCTGTCCTCCGTTTTCTGCATCACGACGAGGTCCGAGGTCGTGGTCCGAGGTCGGGATCCGCGGCTTCCGTCGCTGCCGGAGGTCAGAGCTGCACCCGTAACTTCAACAAAAGGTTGCTCAAAACAAAGGTTAGGGAGGCTGGAGACCCTTACTGGCTTCGGGAGAGAGAGTTCGGTTGGTGGGCCAATGGTCGGTCTGTGGCTTGGAGACGGAGAAGACACATTCAGAGCGTGCACCCATTGGAGCAAGCTGTATACGGCTAACTCAAACAACATGTTATTTCATCACTTGCCAGACTTCTTGCTGAGTGGGAAGCGATGAACGAGTCCAAAAAAGACGATCAACAAATTACTTTAACTTGATGTGCAAAACTGCCACATCTATAGACCCCTTGTGCACAGCTCGAGCCAGTTGGGCCGATTCGCGCGGGGTTGGCGCGTTTTAGAAACGGAGACACCATGCGACTAGAGCGGCCAACTTCTTGGGACGCTACGACCAGCTTCCTGTTGGAAAGAGACCACAAGGCTAAAGTTGTGTAGCCCTAAGGCTCCAAGAACCTCCTTAGAAGGTATGACTGGACCCTCTAAACCCACCCCAAACACCTTCTAAGAAGGTCCTTGGAGCCCTAGGGTAGGGTATTGGAGACCCCTGGGACTTGGCTGCACGTACGCGCACGTACGTACAGCAAACCAACGATCTCCCGACCAAGCCACACAACGACCTTCGTTTCTGCTACTTCGTTTCAGACTCCCCTTGGACGGCTCCTGTCCATCCGAAGCGAAAATCCCCTAGGGCTCCAACCACCTCCTGAGAAGGTGGTTGGGGTGGGTTTGGGGGGGTCTAACCACCTTCTGAGGATATGGTTGGAGCCCTAGGGATCGTAAACCCAACTAGCACCCTCGATCCGGACCGACACTGAGGTAGTTCGTGCATGGAAAGTCTCGTAGTTCCCTGTTATAACCACCTACGGCACCTGGACCTTTCTGCTGGAAGTGGACCTGGTTTTGAGGCGGTCCAGGTCAGTCGTTTAAGCCTATCTTTCGGAAAGATCTCTCCAACTGTGTTTGCAGAAAAGTATTATGTAAACAAAAGTAGGCTATAGTAGAGACTCCAAAGTGGTCACTTTGAAGGTCCTGGTAGATTTATGATAGGCAGCTTCAAACAGAGTTTTCTGGAGGCTGTTTTACCGTGGCATCCGCCAAAACGATGCAAGCAAAAGTCACATGAGCGTTGCAGCCAACAAACCGGTACACCAGAATGGATATTGCTATCATGCGGTTGACTTCCCTCTACATGGACATGACATGGACCTCTGCCGTTTAGTCTTGGTTCATAGTTATAGTCAGTCCTCTTTTCCAACACGTTGCACATCCTTTGGAGAGGTGTACAAAAGCATATCTTTATAATGCAAAGCTTTACCTTGAGATACCTTGAGATAGTCTTTGCATGAGATTGCATGTCTTTGCTGCGTCGCGGATGCATATCCTTAGAAGGTCGTTGCAGCAGCTTTGCTCAACACGAACCAGTACAAGGGAAAACAAACAATTGGAAAAGACTCTGTGCAAACAAGACCTAAGAACGCGGCAAAAAGGACAATGAGAAAGGACAATTCACGAAGTGGCCCCTGTGCAGCTCAAAACCATCCGTTTCGAAGGCTTTTGGAATAGGTTGGGAACAACGAAGTACCTTCTATTTGGAGCCCTATAGTGCACGAGGGAGGGCGAACCCGAAAAACCACGGCTCCCTCCATGCGCGACCCCTCAAGCAAACGCTGACGAGCGACTTTCTCGTTTGACCTGGCCAAACGGAGATTGCTTGTACTAGTAAGGGTGGGACCGCACCTGCTACATCCAGCTCAAACGAACATAGACCTTTTGCAAAGCTGCAACATCGTGCAATTGTTTTAGAAAGGAGTGCTTGTTGCTATAAGTATGGCCAGGAGCTACGTTCGCAGCTTCTTGCTACCGTTCGTAGCGATGCCCTTTGTTCCGTTCATAGCTTCTTGCTCCAGTCTTGCCCGACTTTCCGCACAAAGAACCAATGCGGATGTCGAAGGTTCCAAGTATAGGGACCTTTATGAAACTGTTGACTCCTGGCCATCGAGGAGTCTCATCAAGGTGTGAAGGCTGCAAATGCAGCATGCTACGTGGAAGACAAATCAAAACAATTCTGATGTCGGCCGTGTGATGTTGCTGAACTTACTGACACCAACACATGCATGTTAATTTTGGTAGACTTCCAACCTGTAGAGCATTCTCATAGGGTTGTGCTACCTGAAAGGTCGTGCCCAATAGCCTGGTTTGAAGCAAACATGCAGCTAGTTGCTTTGTAGTCTACTGCACGGGTTTGCTCCTAATAGCTACCTGCTCCTAGTAGTACGGCCAGGAGCCCCTAGTAGCGTCCATGCTCCTAGTAGCGATGCCAGGAGCCCCGTTCGTAGCGTCCATGCTCCTAGCTGAGTTCCAACTTGGGCATCGCGTTGCGAGTCTTCGCCCCTCTCAGGAGAAGCGTCGATCCCTCAAAGTCACACGTGGGAGTTTTCTCCCCCCCAGCCCACCTTGTCCTCATCCACCTCCTGGCCAAAACGGCGAGTCAAGCTCGGACAATCCAGGCTTTATCCAGGAAAGTCATCCAGTGTGGGTCACTGGCCCATCTAAGTAGGGAGCTGCCAGCTGGAGAGTTTCATCCCAGGCACTTTCGAACAAATTGCTAGTGCTTATGTCCAACCTGAAGTGGGTGCACCACCATTTACTTGTTTCATGTCCAGGGGTGGCCCAAAAATTTGGATTGCTCCGAACAAGAAACACTTCTTCCCGAAGGGCCACAACAACCCCTGCGGATCATAAAACTGGATCTGAGACCCCAGTTCCCCCCTCTAATGGTTCGGGTCTGTCGTCTTCATTGAAGGGGTCATGTGTACGGAGAGACAGCTTCTGGTTACAAGAGACGCAGCTGGCCGAATCGCCGGCCATCGCCGAGCATCTCCAAATGAATAGCGATGGCCTCTAACCTACAAGCAATGGCCTCCAACATCCTCCAACCTACAAGAGTGGGACACATTCAACCTGGGAAAGGAATCCAAACTATTTACATTCGTGGAATAGTCATGGAAGTGAAAAAACACCGGTTTGGTACGAGGATGACCATGATCATTCCAGGGAGTGTATGTTCTGAATGGAAATCAGTTCTGCAGCCTCTCTGTTTTTGTTGATCAAATATGATCAATGTTTTTTGGACAGTCCGGCATCCCACTCCCAGAAAGAGCTTGTCCTCATCATCGAAGCTCATGGTCGCAAAAGGAAGTAAATCCTCAGGCAAATGCTGTGACCAAACGCTGAAGACCAGACTCCAGACTCATTCGAGATTTCATGAACGCTATGGAAGGTGTCAAACCCCACTGAAGCCAGCAAAACCTCTGGAGTAAGGCCAAGTAAGTGGCTGGGAATGCAGGAATGCATTGTATCTTATTCTCCTGCCCCACTGAGAGGTTGCCATGGTGCTTCTGTTCAATCAAAGCAAACCACCCTGATACTTGGCTCAAGGTACCCCAACGATCCATGGGACTGGAGTATCCGCCGACCCCGGCCTAGCCAAAGCCTAGGCGGGGAGGCGCCTGGGACACCGCAGGGTGAAGCAGTTGGCCAAGCCTAGCAGAACCCTTCCAAGCACTTCCAAAGGCATATAATGTGCAGAACATGCTCCAACGCCGGCCGCGGCCTCTTCTTATGGGCTTGCGAAGGCGACGCGCCAGGCGACGTCAGGCATTTTGGCTAGCTGCGCCCCAAACCCTTCCCGGCACCTGCAAAGGCCTCCCGGCACCTTTGGCCTAGTCCTGCGCCGCAGCCTTGCCTGGCAGAGCCGGTGCATTGTGGCCGGCCGCGGCCTCTCTGCGGCCTGTCCGAGGCATGCCTCTTCTTCTTATATAGGCCTCCGAAGGCGACGTGCCAGGCGACGTGCCAGGCGACGTTCCAGGCGACGTTAGGCATTTTGGCTGGCTGCCCCAAACCTGCCTGGAGTAAGGCCGGGAGCTACTAGTTGCGTTCTTGCTCCCAGTAGTAAGGTCGGCAGCTACTAGTTGCGTCCTTGCTCCCACTATTAAGGCCGGGAGCTACTAGTTGCGTCCTTGCTCCCAGTAGTAAGGCCGGGAGCTACGACCCAACGTGCTAACTTACCCCATCGCACATGAACTTGACCCACCCCCATGGCACACCGCTTACCCCACGAATGTAAAAACTTACCCCATTTGGAAAACACAATGGCACACCGCTTCGAAACAAGCACTTCTTCTCCTAGATTGTTTCTAAACCTACACGATTCCACTGCGATTCAACCTTCTACATGTTGATGTTTTCTAAGGTTCTCTGTGGGTTGCCGTGATCCAATCCCCATGGCACACCGATTCTGACCCACATGTTGGTACCAGCTTTCAGTTTCTACATAGAGTGCAAACAGCATGGAACGTCAAACATATATCTATTCATTCTTGCGTGTTTTCCTCTCCCAATCCCCATGGCACACCGCTTCGGAACAAGCACTTGTTCTCCTAGCCTAGATTGTTTCTAAACCTACACCCTTCCATTGCGATTCAATCTTCTACATGTTGATGGGTTCTAAGGTTTCCTATGGGCTGCCATGGTCCAATCCCCATGGCACACCTCTGACCCACATGTTGGCGCCACCTTTAAGTTCCTACCTCGAGGGTAACCACCCAGACGCGAAAGTCCTTGCAAAGCAGTTGCGGCAAGCCAAGCACACTGTGACACCACACCACGACTAAGTCACGGCAGAGTCCTTGCAGCACTTAATTTCCGCATGGGACACCGCGTCACCAAACAGGCCATCTAAGCCAAAACCATGCTTCCAAGCCCAGTTTACAACACTGCCACAATGATAGGGTTTGTGCAACATCAGCCATCAGCAAATGAGTAGGCTTTGTATCGCAGGCAGCGGCAGCGGCAGCAGCAAGCAGCAGCAAGCAGCCAACCAGCAGCAAAACAACACCAACAACCCAACAGCAGCAGAAGGTAACCAGCAGCATCCCACCAGCAGCGGCCAAACAGCAGCAGCAAGCCGGCAGCAGCAAACCAGCAGCAGCCAAACAGCAGGTAGCACGAAGCCAGCAGCAGCTAACCAGCAGTAGTAGCCAACCAGCGCCAGCAAACCAGCAGCAACTGGCCGCAGCCAACCACCAGCAGCAAAACAGCACAGCGCAGCAGCAGCAGAAGCAGCAGCAGCAGCACCCAACCAGCAGCAAACCAACAGAGGCTAGAAACCAAATCATCTGTGATGTGGGATTAGTGAAAACGGTGTGCACACCCGCTTCCGATCTCTGCCAGAAGTATGCTAAGACCGCGACAAAACCCATGGTTAGCTTGCGTTTTGCCTTCTTTGGTGTCTGTGCGCGCGCGCGCGTTCCTTCCGCATGGCACACCTGCGAAAAATGTGAACATGAACGCTTGAAGACATGAACCCTGCAAATCGCTCCTTGCCTGGAGGGCCCATGTAAATTAAAGAGGCCTTTTCTTACACATATGCGTTGGTCCTGGTGCCTGGCGGGTTGGGCGAGATAGAGGGCGAGATGTGGGCGAGGTATTGGGCGAGATGAACACGTTTGCCCAGAAGACCCATGCCCACTAACACCCAAACACAAAAGTCCTTGCAACGCAACGCAGCTGTGGCAACCAGTCATATACTGGGACACCACGCCACGACTATGTCACGGCAACGTCCTTGCGATACTTGTTTCCGCATGGAGGCACCGCGTTTCACCAAACAGGCCTGCCACCAAGCTTGAAATCATGTTTCCAATGCCCAGTCTGCAATGGAAGAAACCTGCTATAATCATAGGGCGTGCAAAACAATGACAGGCAGCAAATGAGTAGGAGCAGCGGCAGCGACAAGCAGCAGCAAGCAGCAGCACCGGCAGCAATCAGCCAGCAGCAGCAGCCAACCAGCAGCAGCCAACCAGCAGCAAACCAACAGCAGCCAACCGCCAGCAGCAGCAGTAGCCAACCAGCAGCAGCAAGGCGGCAGCAGCAGCAGAAAACCAGCAGCAAGCCCGACATATATGGATTACCATAGATTACCAAACAACAAACGCCTCCACCCCTATAGACACGCAACTGTGTGGGGACACGCTTCGCAACGACTTCTCAAAAACACTAATCAGACTGCTCCTCGCTCATCCGCTTTGATGGAGATGGGGCCTTCTCGAAAAGGCTTCAACTATGGTTTGACAAAAGAAACCTCTAGAAACAAGTTCAATTTCATAGCTATTCGATAGCTCACCCCAATGGTATACTGGTTTCACATTGCAGTGTGAACGGGAAAAAGCCAGTGTGCCACGCAGATCTGGCATCAATAAGATGGAGAAGTATGTTGCTCATCTCTTCTAGTTTGCACTGCTTTGATTGCTCCCTGCAATGGCACACCGGCTTCCATACGATCTTGATCACGATAGGGGTTAACACAGGCACCCAGTATGTAGAAACAAATGCACGAGGCAAATGAGGCCTGCCCCCCTTTCTGTCCCAACATTGGTTGGGAAGCGCAACTTGAGGCTGGTTGTATTCCAAGCACTAGTCACCAAAAAGAACAAATACACAGTATGAAATGACCAAACAATGATCGTCTACACTCCTAGACACAAAACTGCTTGGGGACACCGTTTCGCAACGATTGTTGAAAAATACCTAATCGCAATGTAGTGAAGCCAAAAACATGAAATCGCAACGGCGCACTTGGGAGTACAATACATTTGAGACAGAATCAACAGTGTGCCCTTGCGGTTTGGTCGAATTCTCAACCTGTGATCAACAACAACATACATACAAAAACTTAGCCCAATCAAGCTTTCCCCCAACGGCACACCTCATCTGGCACAAGTTCATGCCATTCGAGACAAGTTAACCCGAGCACCCAGTACTAGTCAGAGCCGGTGCATTGTGGCCGGCTGCGGCCTCTCTGCGGCCTGTCCGAGGCCTGCCTCTTCTCTTCTTATGGGCCTCCGAAGGCGACGTGCCAGGCGACGTGCCAGGCGACGTGCCAGGCGACGTTCCAGGCGACGTTAGGCATTTTGGCTGGTTGCACCCCAAACCCTCCCCGGCACCTTCAGAGGCCTTCCAGCACCTTTGGCCTATAGCCTTGCCTGGCAGAGCCGGCGCATTGTGGCCGGCCGCGGCCTCTC
>CAXAMN010021224.1:1084157-1125870 GCA_963970005.1 Durusdinium trenchii | reverse complement strand
CCTCTCTGCGGCCTGGGCTTCCGAAGGCGACGTTCCAGGCGACGTTAGGCATTTTGGCTGGTTGCACCCCAAACCCTCCCGGCACCTGCAAAGGCCTCCCGGCACCTTTGGCCTAGTCCTGCGCCGCAGCCTTGCCTGGCAGAGCCGGTGCAGTGTGGCCGGCCGCGGCCTCTCTGCGGCCTGTCCGAGGCCTGCTTCTTCTCTTCTTATGGGCCTCCGAAGGGGATGTGCCAGGCGACTTACGTGTGGCACGCAAAGTGCGCTTCACCCAAGTGTATCCAAGTTACCACTGCCAGTGATACATCTTTTGCAAAATCTCGGTAGAGAAAGTCCTGCACGAAGAAGACACAGAGCGCTTCCTGGCCGCTGACCTGCTTCGCCACCTCTCGTAGCGACTTTGGCGTGTTGCACCATGTGGACAAATATGCCGTGTGAAAACCATGTGAGCTGCTTCCATCTGATTGCAGTCTAGAAGTAATCACTCAACATTGAGGCATCCTGTATCAATTCGTCTCGCTTCGCCAGGTTCAACGTTCTTGCAAGATTTGCATACCAACATATCACCGTCTCGGATGCACGATCTATAAAGTGTCACTCGTGCTAATCTTGACATCCGATCACGTCACTTGATACATCTATATCCCACGGTTGAAATGCCATTGTCAAACGTAGTCCATACTTACCCCCCGCACCTGCCCTGGAGAAAACAGAGGTGAACAAACGCGACCTCGTCCACCCGACGAAGGAAACCCGGTGCCACGCGAGTCGCGCCAGCGGCGGGCGGTCGCGCTGGTAGCAATCCAGATAGAGCAACAAGTGTTCAGCGCGTCTTCTGCCGACGCCACATCACCGCGCCCCACCATACCCGGCGCAAAGTAAAAAAAATGGCGAAGCGTGCCATCTTTTAGGCTCCGCCCTGGCGCCACCGACCCCTATTTGATGAAAAGGAATTGGTAGACAGGCCATCCCTGCGCCCGCCACGAATCTTTCCGCGTCCACACGTCTAACGCGCACAAAGTATACTGCGCCTGCCACGACATGTCAACTCCGTCACACCTCGCAACCTCGCGATTCCCTGCACCTGCCACGAAAATCGCACTTCCACACCTCAGAAGCCGCACAAAGTACTGCGCCTGCCACGAAAAATGACAATATCATCTCATGTGGGCTTCAACAAAATTTGCATAACACCACACGTTTGGAATGATTTCGACCCGTTCTGAGCACACTCCCATCCACCCAAATCGGCACTGAGACGCAAACAGAGCTTCGATGCCACACCCTGAAACGCAAATCCCAATGGCACGGCCACATCCAACACCCCAAAAACACGACTCTCCAAACGCTAATCCCAATGGAACTGCGCAGCCTCTACCAATTCCTTTTCATTAACATAGGGGTCGGCGGCACCAGGGCGGAGCCCTTACAATTTACCTACATTGACCCGCATCATCAAATCACCCTAAGCAAAAAATGCCATGCGAAGATTGCCTGGGTAGGCAAAGCTCTGTACAAACTACCACTTGGAGAGTGTCACACCAGAGTGTCCTACAAGGGTGTCGCGCAAAGTCCTACAAGAGTGCGGTATATGTGTTTCTTGTTCCGTGTGCCCCAGTAAGAACTCACCGGCTCATCCCCCTGGTGGCAAGGCGTCGTCAAAGTAATCCAAAAGCGCGCCACAGTGTTTGGCCAAGACATCCTCAATCCGAGTCGGCGGAAAAAAGAAGCAAACCCGTCTGAGCACCGAATTCTGTGGACGGCTTGAATAAACAATGTTGTAGCAAATCAGCAGTTGCTCCTGTGGCGTATTTCTTGTCCGAAGGTTCGATATAATGTTCGATACAGCGGTTTGTGGGCTTCTTCGACACATGCAAGATCAAAACACCCGATGATATCACTGAGACAACCATGACTTAACTAAGTGTATGCTATGTGGTAACATGTGTAAGAAGAACCACCCCAATGAGCTGCTTGAATCAGGAAGCTTCACCAAGTGGATTGAGTCGAACCATGTCGAACCTATCCCAGACACTCCATGCATGGAATATATGCCTACATTGACCCGCCAAATGTAGGCATATATGGCAGTCCCATGGAGTGTCTGGGTATTCTTCTTGTAGGAACCTCCAGGAGATCAGTGACCCGGAACTGAACCGAGGAACTGACGAACCAGAAACGAACCAATCTTGTCCTTGGCAAACCCATGACATCTGACATGAGGTATACAATATAACCTGCAAATCTCCAGGGAAATTGAAGCCAAGTTCACTGTTTTTGTTGGTGCGCGGCTTAGAGGAATCCTCTTGGCTTCTCGCAAGCAACGCATCCCTACGCATCCATACGCAACGGAGGTCGTGGCTCAAGACGAAGAGGGGAGACCATCCCAAGAAGTTTGGTCAGATCGAGGCAGTTCGACCCCCTCAGTGAACCGTTTGATCGACGGAGTGGGGTGCACCAAAACCAATTGAATGTGTCCGGCAAACAACGTCCGGACACGACTTCTGCGTTCGAAACTCACCTCTTTTCTTCTTTTCTTTGGCAAATGGTTCGATCCAGGTTCGCTGTCAGGATCTGTCAGGTAGGATTCTGGGCTTTGTGGGGTAGATCTGCCAGCCAAGGTGAAGTGTAACCCCAGAATTGAAACTGCGGCTCGTGAAAAAGAACTGGCTCTAAGTGAGATAGCTGGCGAGTTAGCTGTGTCTTCCAAGGCTTCTTCACTATTACAATTACCAAGCCTATCTGACAATACAGTTGAACAGGAGAGGGAGAGCACACGTCCGAGAGTTGGCAGTCGGCGACAGGCTGGACAACCTTTGCATGTAGAGATGCCACGGTCCGGCGAACAACACCGCACACCTCGTTTCTCAAAGCTGCCAATATCTGAGATAGGAAGGACTGGTGACCGGACCCAAAGCTGCTGACCGTTTAGACAAGACAAGAACTTGGAGCTTGCCTGGCTGGTTGACTGCAATCTGGCCATGCAGTGCCTCGCTCACGGTGGGTGTTCAAGCAACCCAGCCAGCTCGCACAGATCCTTCAGCTGCCAAAATAGGACCAAACGCGACATTTCCCTAGCCAGCTGTGTCAAGATAAGACCAAATGACTTTCTCACAAGTCCCCAGAGCTGCCGCCTCCGGGTTTGTCTGTTGCATCCTTTTGTAGTAAAAACTACACAGATCAAGATGACATGATCTAAGGCCATCAGGTCTCAGCATCTGTGTGGCCTTTTCACTGTGGCCGGGGGGGGTTGTGCCTTCCGGCGCGGCTCTAGAGCCGATGAATTCGCGGCTGTTCCACCTGCCTTTTGGAGAGATAAAATGTTTGGAATGTCTTCGGGGCTCAAATCCATTCAAATCTTAGGTTTTGCATCACAGAATGCCCAGTTGAACCAAAACACATCTGAAAACCCACCTCCAGGCTGCACCTGAAACCTGCCACACCCAAATTTTCCGTTTGGAACCAAGGTGCCAAGTTTAGCAGGATGAAGGGCAGGTGCGGCTCAATCCTGAAGCGCAATCGCGGTGGGAAACCGTCGGAGAAGGTGAACGTTGACAAGTCAACGAACTGTGGTGATTGTGGAACGATACGAAACGGTTCGGAGCTGGGGCCCCCCATACTCCAACTCATAAATCGGTGAACACATGGATGCTGACTTACATCTTGGTACAATCAAGGGAGTAAGGAGGGCAGGGACCCGTGGACAAACCATGGTTTGTGGAAGAGAACATTAACGCGTCAAAGTCAAAGTGTCAAAAATTTAAAAATGAACCGAGTCTCCCACTGTTGGGGCCTTTATTTCCTTGAGAAACGTGCCATAACTCATAACACGCACATACAGTCTGTTGACTTCTTCGAGCCCTTTCAACCCAAATCCTTAAGGGTTCAAGGAAATCGATGCAAACATGTGGCATATTAATATGTCACACAGCATGATCATCCATTGCATTTTGGGCCTTACCGCGGCTTACCCCATTCCCATCCGTGCTAGGTTGGTAACTATCCAGTCCCATGCGCTGGATGGTCGTTTCGCTCGCCCGACAAAGCCACGTCTGGTCCAAGACGCTCGTCCATTCGCTCCATGATTCGATCCAAGCGCGGCCGCACCACCTGCGAAACATCCAGCGAAGCGACGGTTTTCTGCGACATCGTTATACCTCTAGAAGACTCATCGTTATACCTTTAGGGCATGGTTCCGAGTTGGGATTACCATGGCATCCCAAATGCCACAATCAGGTGGAGAACTCCATTGCCATGATTATTTCAGGGAGTGTAGAATAGGAATCATCTGATAAACGCCAGAATTTGTCAGAATTCCATAGTCATCGAGGTCTAAAATTGGGGATGATTAATCTACAGTTTCAATGTGCTTGCAGGAACATTTTCCACAAAGCGAAATGCTCCCAAAATTTATCCTCTTGTGGACACAGGTGGGCGCCCTTGGACTTCACGCGCAGCTCCAAAAGGACCCAGTTTGGAATGGGGGATTGGAAGGTGGAAAAGGTGGACAGATGATAGATGTCAAAAAAAATCACCGGTCTCACCGGCCTCATTCCCAGGCCATCCATGGGATTGACATATTATTTTACCTACCTGAGAAGGAGAAAACGAAAACCAGGCCAAACACGGAGGGAACCTTTTCCGCGCGCGGCAATGGTCGCATGGAGCGACCCGACAACCATGCCTAGAGTAACCTAACCGAAACATGAGTCCACTTCCAAGGTCGAGGACCACTCACATGCTTGCTTGTTCAGCTTAGAGAACTTGGGCCCATCGCGCAAGTGAAAGCACAGAGGCGAGGACCAAGGGGATCAAGTTTAAGCCAGCAAGGCAACTCTCTTCGCGAGAGGCTCTTCACGAGCAAATCATTGATACCATACAGAAACTCAAAGGTATTCGCACCAGTTGTAGTCCCAGGCCCACCACACACCGGTCTGTCTCCCGCTCTTCGGATGAAGCTTTCACAAAGGGCATGCGGACGTTGAGTTAACCAACCTACTGCTTCCCCTTGAGCAAGGTTCTCTGCAAAGGGCCTGCCTGCAGGATTGGCGTCGGTCGTAACTCTGTCAACGAACACACGGATCTGAAGCTTCAGAACCAGGTCCCAGAACAGGGTGATGAGCTCACACAAGTCCTCCCGACTCGAATAGCCCCCCTTCACATCTGCGGTGGATATCTTTGCCCATGGCCTGGTCTTCCTTTTGAGTTTGTACTTGGCAGGACTGCTGTACGCGTTGGTTAGGAAAGGTTAAGAGGCTTCCTTGGAGGTACCCCGCGCTATAGACACATGGAACCGGTTCTCTTCGGTAATAGATGCAGACCAGATAAGAGCCACAACAACAGAGATTCGGCTAGTCAATCAAAATCGATAAGCGCAAGGTCAGGTCTTCGAGCGAGACCTCACAGGGGGAGAGGCACCTTTCTCTGCGAGTATTTGGGCCGCTGTCCGTTGCCATCGGCCACGACCCCCCCAAAGCCCGGTTTCCATGGCGACGAACGGCCACATCACCAGAATGCAGGTATATGTGCAAGAGATGCTGTTCAGTTTTGTGGTCCGTCTGCCGCCCCCCCGTCTGGCACCGGGGCGAGGCCCAGGAAGGTCGTGGAACGTATGAACCCTTCCAAATGGAGCTTGCAGACCCCAAGTCGCCCACCTCGACCACATTGCCACGAAGATGTGCGACAAACAGCGGCTTGCTGTATTCCAGAAACGCGAAGTCTATAGATGAATGGACGCGCACTTCACTGGGCTGCCCACAAACTGCTGTCGATCGTGGCGACGACTGCAACTTCACCACAACCTTGCCCATGATCCTGTCACTCACACGTTTCACATGGAAATCCTTCAAGTTAACTGCAAAACGTCTGGACTCACACTTCTCTTCAGCAGCCACCAAAGAAGGACCAAGCAAGACACTCCAGTAGATGATGGATGCAGGTGGCTGTGGGTGCCAAAATATGTATAGCTTATGTGGATCTCCTGCGGCAATTTTGTTTGTATGGTTCTCATCTTACATATTTCTGATGCTACATCATACTGTTGTGGGTGTGGTTCAGAATGAGAGGACTGACCTTGGAAGGGATGCCCCTGCGATGGACGAGCAGGGAGGTCCATCTGCCCTGCGATGCATTTTTGAGAGGGTTCAACTAATTCCTGACGCACCGCCAAGTATTGAATGAAAACTAATCACGTCTAGAAAGGTCTCTTGATCTCCACCACCTCACCACACCGTGTAACACCGGTCACCGCGGGACCGGTCGCGTCGACCCTGCTGGACCGTGTCACCAAAAGGGTGATCCGACCCGAAGCTAATCGGATTTACTAGACATATCTAGACATGTTGTATTATATATAAATATATTCCCCTTTGAATGAGAAGCTGGCTGTGGATTTTCATTTCATAAAACATAGGTGCTATAGAATGTTTAACCACAAAAAAATCACTATAAAGGTTAAACCGCTGGAATTATAAAATGTCAAGACGTTACAAGCCAACTCAAGCATGGCAGAGCCTGCTGCCTATAGAATGTATTGACCCTAATTGAAAACAATCGATTACTCAGGACTTTTATTTATATATATTTCGAATGCATTGACCCTCTCCAAGATCCTCTCGGCGACCCTCTCGGAAGCCTTAATCCTTCTTTCTGCTATCTATACAGACTGAAAGCCTGTGTTGTTAATAAGTTTAAATGTGTTGAACCGTGTTGAACCGCAAAATAAGTAATCCAAAGCTTGTCTCTGCTTCAGAAGTTTGTGCTCTACAAACTGTATTGACCTCCTGAAATATGATCCACATCTTATAAAGGAACAGAACTTTTATAAATTGTGTTGACCTCGTGTTCCAAAACCGAGGTTTTATGATGGTCCTCCAGCTTGGGCCTGTATGGTCGAAAGACTTTTTATAAGGGAACGAGAGATCGACATTTTATAGAAATCTAGGGGGATATAAATATCAAAGCCAGGTACCAGCAGTGGCCTCCTGAAATCATAGCACCCGTCTCAGACTGGCACGAGGCATACAATAGACTGCCTTTGGACTAGCCATATGTACTATTCTCGTTTTTTTTGATGCTCGTGATGCAATACCTCTGTCACCTTTTGCATCACCAAGCCACCAAACATAACTAACCTTCTTGGCCATCCAAAACACCAGCAGGCTGAGGGATTTTGCGCCACTTTCTCCCAGTCTCCCCCGGGCCCCCCCCACACCCTCCACTTACGAACTTTGTTCGTAGAAGTTAACTTTTCAGCCTAGGTTATCGGGTGGCGTTCGTCACATTGGGGTGGTTGAAAAAGGGTCAGTGTGGGTATATCCATTCCATACATGGAGGGTCTGGGACTGTGAGCTGCAGCTTTTTGAGGTTCCAATCAAGGGTGGCGTTGAGAGGCTCCAGGTACGAGTAGATCCTTTGCACCGCCAAGACCACGCTTCGCGGTGTAGCTGATCTATTCACGTACGTACTCGTGTGTGCATGGGGTTAAGGACTCTCAATGTAACTCCAAACATTGGGCAACGTTGGCGACGCCAGCCATGAGTCTCCACTTGAGCCTGCAACCTCAAAAGTGCTTGGGATGCTTCAGGGGTCTCGAATCCCCATGCAAACCTTCTGAGATGGCCCACATGCTGCATGTGGGCCAGGTTTTCGGTTACCCAAGCCTCGAAATACGGATCCAAAATCCGCACGATGCCTGAGGCTGATGGGTGGGCCGTGGGTGGGGAGATGAGCTGATGGGTTGGGGGGATCGACATATCCTCCGAAAGGTGAAGATTGGGATATAATTATCTATTATCCCTAGGGCTCCAACCACCTCCTGAGAAGGTGGTTGGGGTGGGTTTGGGGGGGTCTAACCACCTTCTGAGGATATGGTTGGAGCCCTAGGGTATAATCATTATCATAATTTATCATATCATCCCGTCCGCCCCTAGTTTTTGAAGATCCGCGTAGCACCCTGGTCATTGCGAGGTTACCACCTGCCACTTTCAAGTCTTCCAAAGCCTCCAAAGAAGAGATGTTGGAGGGGCCTGATAGTTGGATCTATATTGTTGTCCGATGGATTTTGTCGGGCTCCCCACTCAAAGCAGTGTCAAAACCATTCTCCAAGTGCTTGGGACTGGGGAAACATCCGTTGGCTTATGGACTGAGTTGGCAGGTGGAATCACTGAAGACGTCTAAATCAGGTGGAACCACTGAATACTCCTACAGAGTTGCTCACATCAGGGTTCTCATTGCATACGGTGATGGTGATCAAAAACTATTCCAATCCCATGGAGGGTCCGGCAACGCCAAGCAAGCCATCAGATTCCGCGTGAACGGGCGCGGGCGCGAGCCGAACGTTGGGCACCCCGGCCGGGCACGTGTGGCTCGATCACCGACAGCCGCGTGTAGATGGAGGGCAAGTGGGGGATGATCCTCCAGCAGTTCGAGCCGGTTTTCACCCAACGAATCGATTTCGATGCGAGGACGCTCAAACAAAAAGAACATGTCGAAGGCACTCACGGACTCTCCAGTCGCTCCAGTCGAACCACCAAAAAGGAACCTCGCAGATCTCCGACCCGTCCACCTAAATCGTCTCAAGTAGCTGCGTTTGGAGGGACCTGGTGGGGCGGAAATTCACAGAGCGTCTGTTGGAGTTTCTGTTGTTCTCTGGAGCCCGTGGAGCCTGGGTGAATGATGGGCGATGGACAGGGCCAAAGATGGCTGTTGAAGCAAAAGCCAGGCCACCTGAGGCACGGCCGCCGACGTGGCAAAAGACCGATAAGACCACGAACCGCCCCCCTAACCCCGCCCTGCAACTCGGATGCGATTGTTCATGAGACTTCTGCTCGAAGTAGAACGTGATTGCTTTAGACAGAGAGAGGGGCATGGTTCCACTCAGCAAATGCCTATAGGCCCTTTCCTTGCAAAAACAAACAATTTGTACTTCATTGTTTGAAGATGTCTAAGAACATCAACCTCTTGCGGCTAATTGGACGCACACCCCAAAAAACACGCTAAGACACGGATATATTATGACACCTTCGAGCTGCGTGGCAGACACCTGCGAGCTGCGTGGCATCGAATTGCAAACACCTTTGAATACCCCCCCAAATCATAAAACAATACGTACACAGACCAGCACCGTTCAGCTGAATCTACCTGGAGTCTCTGTCTGTACCTCGCAAAATGGGGCCCTCAATCATACCTGTTCTTATGGGGTCTGCCAAGGCGCTGTCATTGCAGCATTTTTGCTAACAATTGGAGACTGCTTTCGTAAAGATGAATTCAAACGAAAATGTAGACAGTGATTGGGTTAACAAGTCCTCGAAGGGTGTGAAGGTAGTCGAACAACTATACCGGAGTACGCAGTGTACGTATCCGAGGCCGCAATGTTAGCCCTCGCACTCAGCACAGCAAAACCTGTATGTCAAATGTGCTTAACAAATATCCCATGTTTGAACGGAAGTCGGGGCCACGCAGCTCCAAAACCCTTGGACTACTGTATATCTTGGCATCCAAGTGGCAGACAGGCCTGCTTTCGTCTGCCTCAGGCAAAAAAAGGCACGTGCCGAGTACTAGTGCTTGACCGCTTTCGGTCCAGTGCAAGTCTTGTGGCTCGCGGAATCTGGTGGCGTCATGCGCATTTTCGGACCTGGTGATCACTCGTCTTGGCATGCGCAAGGGAAACCGCGTGCTTTGGTGGTCCAAACTTTGGACACTTGTGGCAGTGGCATTTTAGCTCGGGCTCGGCTTCATGAATCGGAGATGCGAATCACATCGGCAGGCTGTGTGATGTGAATCGCAGTACTTTGCGGACCTTGAAGTGCAGATTTCGTGGCAGGTGGAATGGTTTGTGGGCCTTGAAGTGCAGATTTTGTGGCAGGCCCACTACTACGTGGACACCGCCAGCACCACCATCATCACCACCACCATCACCACCACCATGATCACCACCATCACCACCACCGTCAACATCATCACCACCGTCAACATCATCACCACCACCATCGTCTCCACCAGCATCACCATCATCATCTCTCTCTGGAGCTCAGTGCGGCTAGATCTCTAGACATTCTGCTTCTACACCTCTAGACACACTGTTTGGGGTTTCTTGCCGACATAATTGAGGTTACACATGTGGTGGAGATCCATATTGTGCACTCTGAGTCACCAATATGAAAGTGGAAAACCATGGAAAACCCACCTCTTTGTCGACGAAAAGGGTCATCCTCTGGGCGGAACTTCCCAGACTCGGCGGGTGCAAAGCCACCCAAAACCTTGATTCTCACCGGCGCCTGCGCTTGATTCTCACCGGCTGCGTAGGTCCAAGGTGCCAAATCAGGAAGGCCAAAGGATCGGGTGCTTCCGCCAAGCGCCGGAGGAGAATCCGGAGCCTTGAAACGACGGCGGTTCGAACGCCGGGCGGGTGCGGTAGACCAAACCTTGCAAGACACTCAGGGAGAGAATCTCCTGTGTTTCCATGCTGGTACGGGAGACACTCTCGTGAGACCCAAAGACCTACAGTGTACCAAGATGTGTGTATGGCTCAATGATGGGTTCCCTGAACACATACATAGATTCCCTATAGTGCTCCCTGCTGAGAAGTTTTTGGGGTGGCTTCAGGGATCAGTCAAATGGAGAAACACGGAGAAACAATTTCACGACCCATTTACAACCCTAATGTAGGTATAGTATTCCATACATGGAATTGAATGTTCTAGGTCTATTCATCAGTCAAATAGAACACATTCCCAAACACTCCATGGTACCATGGCACTGCGGACCGCCGTATTTGCCGAACAGTGGTCTTTCTGTCCAGTCCACTCCCCTGGCACGCCGTCCACATCCTCGGCCTTGGAGATCCAAACTGGGCATGAAACGGAGAGACCAAACAGCTATACCCTAGGGCTCCTGGCCCATCTCCTCAGGTACGGTGGTTAGACCCCCCAAACCCAAACACCCACCCCCAACCACCGAACCGAAACGGGTCGTGGGTGGGTGGGCCAGGAGCCGTTGGAGCCCAAACGGGATAGCTGAACCAGTTCCCCAGGGATTCCGAGAAACCTCGTCCACCGACGCGGTGGGTGGTTCGCTTCGCCCCCACCCAACACCACTGGACGTCCGGCGCGTCGTTGGGCGCCACCGAGGCGGAGGCCTCGCTGAGCCAGTGGTGACCATGGGTGAAGGTTCCGATACACGGAAAGGCCAAACAGGGTTTGGTTCAATATGTGTTCAATAGAACATGTGTTTGGATCATCAAACATCAAGTCCCGAAAAAATCCAAAGGGAGTGCAAAGCGCAGCAGGCCCTTTTGCACGTTATTTCTGTTTCTTGTCTTGAGTATTCGAACGCCCTCGCTGAGCAGAACACAAATGGGCTGGGTGGCATTCACAGAGGCGGTGCCAGAACCCTTAAGCCACACTGCAAAAATGGCAAGGCATTTTGGCTTAATGAAGTGTATCCCTAGAGATCCTGTCGTACCTTCTCAGAAGGTATTTGGCCTCCAAACTCAGGGGGTATGTCGATACCTAGGGTATTGAAGAAACATGGCCTGCTCTGCACAGGTTTCGAGCACGTACAACATATAAGGGGCAAAAAAATGGACACACCGCACTCAGCACTGGTGCGTGCAATGAACTAGCATTTTGCAAAAAGACTGCACACACACTGCAGCAAAACTCTACTTGTGCACGTGTGTGAAGGCTTGTCTAGCAAGAGTTCAAAGATTGTATTAAAGCATGTTAAAACATTGGGAAACACTGCGCGCATACTGGAATTGTGATCCTGCGGCACTTCATGGTGTAGAGTAAAAGTTATGTAAAGGTTCTATAATAATCTATACTTGTCTATAATCCATTAAACATTGGGAAACATTGTGATCCTGTGACACTTCAGGATGTAGTGCTAAAGTTCAAAGATTGTCTTTAAAGCATTGGGAAACGCTGCGGGCACACAGCCCGTCATGCCTTTTGAAAGTTGGTAGCCTGCAACGCCTTAGGGTTGTTAGGGACTATTAAATCTACGAATCTACGTATTAATAGGCGCCTCGACCGAAACGGGGTTCCTGACACTTGAGGCCAGAGGGGGTGAACGAAAGCTAGCCGGGCTTCCGGTGGTCTGCTGCTGGTGCTGCTGCTGCTGGTGCTGCTGCTGCCGCTGCTGCGCTGGGCGCTGCTGCGCTGGGTGCTCTGCAGGCGCCGGGTCGTCTGCTGCTGCTGCTGCTGGCGCTGGGTGGTCTGCTGCGGCTGCTGCTGCCGCGGCGTTGGGTATGCTGCTGCTGCTGCTGCTGCCGCCGCTGGGTGGTCTGCTGCTGCTGCTGGTGCTGCTGCTGCTGCTGCCGCTGCTGCGCTGGGCGCTGCAGATGCTTGGTGTGCTGCAGCTGCTTGGTGGTCCCGCTCACCGCGCGCAGGGGGGAGTCGAACCGCGGGGGGGGGGGGGGGTCCATAAGATTGATTTAATCAATTATTTGAGGTTTCTGAGGTGCGTCCACCCCGTCACTTAACTTGCTAAAGCAAGAGCAACTCCAGCTAGCTAAGGCTAGCTTTCGTGATTTGATTCAAAACAGTTCAAATATATGGTATATTACGTGATTGATAAAGATCATGAAATGAATGTGGTGTGTTTGGCTGAGCCCGCTTCTGCTAAACAGAAGACACTGGATTGAAAAACTCAGTGGCATGTGGCAGTGATTCTCACAAACCCATGGTTCTCTTCCATTCACCCTCGCCTCCAGCAGCTTCCGCCGCATGGTCTGCATCCCCTGGCAGCTTCAGCTTGTTTCGTGGCAAAAAAAAACGACGCCCAGAGTATGGCTCGAGTCAAGACGCAAGAACCGAGTCACGAACTGGAGTTTGCAAGGTCCAAGCGTTGACCCTTCTGGCCTACCTCTCTTCCTCTCCACAGGGCCTACATATTGCCCCGACACTGAGTGCCCTCCGCGTAGCTGCAAAATATGTCGAGTTGTCCATGCTTTTTCCGTCTGCTTTTGTTTTGTGGGAAAACCAATTCCCACAGAAGGTTTGAGATTTTCCACTGACGATGTAGGGAAAGACGTTTTGGGGCTATTGGATGAGAGTCAGATTTCTCAAACATCAGCTGTGTTTGACAACATCCTCCAGCCTCAGCATCTGCCAACCTACAAGCTGCCTCGATTGTGTAGCAAATTAATGTTGAGTTGACTCTTGCTTAATAAATCCCACCCATTTGGAGTGAAAAACCTCTGCATAGGGTTATTAAGCAAGAGTCTACATTATCCAGCCATATCCAGCACATTGTTTTCTTGCACTCTGAAGGTTGCATGGCTGGCATATCTCTTCACTTTTCACTAATTCAGCATGCAGGTTGCATACTGGCGAGTTCTCATCGGAACTTTTATCACCCATAGCCCGAAAAAACTCCGTCACAAAAGTAAGCAAATCTACCACTTCACGGATACTGTTGATGGAAGACATATCTTCAAAAGGAACTGGAACCACCTGAGAGGTTCAGAAACACCAAAACAGTCCTAATAGGCTGTACCTGAATAGGCTGTACCTGTGCTGAGTAGGCTACTCTGAGAGTACATTAATGCTCCTAGCCTACTCGTTCATTTCACAGCTGTCTGACAAGTCAGGGCAGCCTACCGCGCCTCGGAGTCTAAGCGGCCTTGGACCAAGGGCTTCAAGCCAGCGAGGATGTGTGAGTAGAGCTCCAGCTCTTCCTCTCGAAGCATCGAGCTGAGTGGAGCAACGAAACCACGTTCAACGAAGCCGCGAGTGTTGAGGTTCTCTGGTACGTAGTTTAGTACGTAGTTTTGTTTAAACATCTACAACTCATTGTTGCAGGGTCCACAGTATGGGTACAGTAAGTAACAATGTCATAGAAATAGGCACAAACAACATAATTCTGCTGAGGTACATGATAAACTCTGTCATCTTGATCTCTATCTAGGGTTCCAGTCCTTCTCAGAATGCACTTCCGCCCTAGGGAAACTGATGCAAAAGGTCCCACGTCCGATTCTTAGGCACAATTGGGCACATGTTCCTGTAAAGATATCCAGGCCCACGGACTGAGTGGGATGGACTAGGCACTTCCGTCCGAACACAGCGAATTGGTTCGGTCATTGCTCATGCACTTCATGTATGTCTAGTGGATTGAGAGTAGATGGCACAAGGGCCCCCCAAGAGGTGTTTTCTTTTTTGTGAACTCCCATGTAAAGGACATCTTGAGGTCTGTGCCATCTACTCTGAAAAAATCAAACAACTGTAGACTCCTGAAGTGATCTTCCGGCATAATATACCTTGATCTTCCAGCATGCACAATTTCTGCCTTTTGGCTGTTTTTTTTTGATGAACAAAAACAAACCTTTTGCATATAGTTGGAAGATCCAGGTATGCCACACATGCAGTGTCTGGGTAATGATGTCAGCCCAAATAGCCACAAGTTTGTTGCAACGGAGTCTGGGGAGTTTGCTCCTATGATCGGAGGACGCCCTGAAAACGAGGTATCGACATATTTAGTCCTCTACCTTCTGACGGCTCCAGCTACCTTCTGAGGTTCGGTGGTCGGGGTGTGTTCCAGGGGGTCTAACTAACTGCGGATGTCATTGGAGCCGGTGTGTCATCACAGGTTCGACCTCACACCTCGACCTGGCGTCTCCGCAAGTTTTCCAGTCACAACTCAAATCCTATAGCAGCTACAAATGAGGTCCAACCGGATGAGGGATTGCTGACTTCCTCGGAAGTTATCAACCGACTTCGCACCTTCCCCAAGTGAAAAGGTACCCCGCAGGACTCTTCCCGCTCGCACAGAGTGGCGGTGGATCACTAGCATTCAGAGAGGTTGAGGTTACCTGAACTAGGACCTGTCACCTGGGGTACCCAACTGGGATAGTCGAACTAGGGTTCTGACCTACCTCTATTGGCCAGGCTACCCTTCCAGCCCCTTCCTGCCAAGTCTCGATCTTCCCTTCCTGCGGCCCAGTCGATGCATCGTGGTCGTCGAGGACCTGCCGCACCCTGGAGGCGTAGATCACGTCCGCGATGGTCGACACACAGGAGTGGCCTGGACGTCGGTCTGGAGTTGGGTTCGTCGGATCCAGGTACCCAACCGACCCGGTTCGGTACGACCTGGACCCGACCCTGGCACCTACATCACGGTGTGAATGACCTGACAAGGTTTCGTGGATCCCCTAAGGGGAGGAGTTGGATCTGCCAAGTCGAGCATGTAAGGGATGGTATCTAAGGTATCGAAGTCATAGACGGGCCCCGTATAGGTTCTTTTGGGATGGGCTTGGCACCCGAGCAACTTAGTTAGGGATGGTTTCTGTTCCGAACATGGGACACTTTCCATGAATCCTTCGAGCAATTCTCCAAACTCTTACTCATCTCTAACATCACTTTACAAAATGGTTTTAAATGTTATATGACTCACATCTGGTAGGACTGTCCCTGAACTGCCTTGAGAACATGCTACAACTATAACTACACTCCCTTGATCTCCCTTGACTGTCCATGGATGCTGAAAGAAACTGCTGTATTCAATTCTACACGAAGTATCATGACATGGACCGAAAACAAATATCTACAACAAATCTGCACCCACCCTTTTCAGCCTTTGCTGAACTTCACGTCGTGAGCCAAAAGTGATGGATATATCCCGATGAGCCTCAGCAAGCGAGGAGAACAAAACCCGGTGCGAAGGAAGATTCTAGACTCTTCTAGACCCAATAGCGATGGCCTCCAACCTACTAGCAATGGCCTCCAACCTCCAACTAGCAGTGGCCTTCAACCTACTAGCGATGGCCAACCTACTAGCGATGGCCTCCAGCAGGGCAATGTGAAGCTCCAAGAACAGAAACCCAACCAACACCCTTCTCAGGTGGCTGTGCATCACACGAAACCCTAACAACCAGTCATCCAAGCTAGGCTGTGACGTCTCTGCATGTTGAAGTGTCTTTATTTCCCCAGCGCCTAATTTGACCTGTTTTTGATGTATATACAAAACGAAGCTGACTCCCGGAATTTGGACTCCGCCCCCATGAATTGACTGGGATAATATATCCCTACAAGTCAAAGACCTCATTTCACTTGAGTTGGTCATACAAAAACAATATGTAAGGACCTGTAAGGATGCTAAAGACCAGGTTTTACTGGGTCTTTGGACTTGCAGGGTATAAATATATATAATATATATATGCAAGCATTCATGCATGTTGTATCAATTTACATCTCTCAGTCCAGAAATGTCCAGTAGGCTTTGACATGCGCCCGTCACCCAGCTCTCAATTGAAGAAAACTCTTGGTGGAACTAATCTCAATGACTCAAAGACCATTTTGGATGGCCACAACCCTTTGGACCTTGAATATTCTTGATGAGGCACTTCCAGACATTCTACTGACGGCTAATTCAGAGTCCGGTGTGTAAAACATGGTTTTTACCACTTCGGCCGATTTCAAACACCTACAAGCTCCCAAACGAAAAAAAAGACCACTTCACGGCCCCTTCCACGACCCTGCTCCTTACCCGAACGAGAACAGTGTCTCCCCCTGCTACGAGACCAGTCGTGAGCCCCAGAACGACCCTGCTAATTCTCACGCCCAAGGAGCTCCAAGGCCTTCTCACGCGACGAGATGGCCGCTAGCCGCGACAGGATCTCCGCGACGTCGTCGGACTCCACCAGCCTCGGTCCGCCGAAAGTGTCAAGATGGGGCGGCGGTTTTGGTCGTTGGGAGACAACAAAGAGCTGGAGTGGCAGACAGGAAGGATGGATTTGGTTGGGATCTGACAGGGAAACGATTTTGTGGATGGAGAATGGTATATCATGTTGTGGAATGCCTTCAAAACAGATTTGGCTTGCACCATTGCCAGTCCCAAGCATGGAGAAACCCAAGAAGGCCCTGGTGAGGGATTTTGAACCTGCCAAACTGGGAAAGCCATTGCCTCAAATTCGTTCCGAGAGGAATGAAGGGTGGCTTTACAAAATCATTCAACATAAGTAAATTGACTCACGTATACCAATAGTGCATGGAAAACTGGATCAACATGATGGTGATTGATGGCGGGTCCCCAGAAAGTGCTCATGGTTTTTAAGGGGTTCTCCGCTCCCCTTTGCAAGGATAACACTTCAACCCCTGTTCCAATCAGGGCACTGCAAATGAAAAAAAAGGACCAATCCGCCTCCAGGAAGGTCCATCGTTCGCCAGTCTAAAAGGAACGGCAACCAACAGCATTGGTGGTTGGACACGGACATGAAAAAAACGGCTCCAAACGAACACCTGGCGTTCGTGAAGGGGACGGATGTCACCAAGGGAGCCAAAGCGTGTAGCCGGGCGGTTTTCTCCCGAGCCAAGGGGAGGCTCTCCAGCTCTGAAGCCCTGAAAACAGTGGTGTAGTCACCAGGAACAGAAGTGGTGAGGGAGCCCTTTGCATGAGCCTCCTTTAAAAGGCGCCTAGGGGCATGGGAGAAGTGACTGACAATGATGCGGCCTTCCACACAAAAAGGCGAGGCAAGCAATGGTATGTAGAACCAGGCGTGTTGATGCATCAGATGGCGTCGGTCAAGTTGAAAGCGTCCCAACCAAAGGTTGGACTATTGCACTAAAAGATGAACGGTGACCAACGTGTGTGAGCCGTGAGCCACAAGGCCAAGCGTTCACCTGTTGAGTGTCATACCTGGTCTCTGTGTAGCAAGCCCCTAGGGCTCCAAGTACCTCCTCAGAAGGTATGACTGGACCCTCCAAACCCACCTCAAACACCTTGTTAGAAGGTACTTGGAGCCCTAGGGAGCGCAAAGCCCACAAAAGAGAGGTCGAGTGTCTAGAGGTTACTACTTCCCCTGCTCCCCTTCCCAGTGCATCCAGGCAAACCACTATAGTCGCTGGTAACCAGTGGTTCCAAGGACAAAAACTACAAGCCTAAAAGTAATGCTTCCTTATAGTGGCAACTGGGATCCTCTGGGATTGTTTCATCCACCCCAAATACCAAATGCCTCCAGGCAACAGTGGAGTAACGTCAGTCTCCACGATCTCCAACGCCTCTAGACCGACAATGCGATGAATGACTCCGTCCATGCCTTGCCTCACCATGATTTAAACACATCCCTCCTCGAATACATCGAAACTGAAAAGACGGTAATTAAGAATCCGTCACCGAAAAAATGAAGATGCTCTGCTGCCATCCGCTGCCCGCATCTCCAAAGAGTGCATGCATGAGTCCTGCATTTACCTGCATACTTTGCTGTCAATCTGTTGAAGAGGTCTGATATTCCAATCATCTCCAATCCCAACCCTGAAATGGACATCCACGACATATTAATGCAATAATCTTGCAGCACCTGGCACAACAACACAAAAACCTACGTGGCTGGCGGTTTCAACTGAAAAGAATTGGTCAGAGTCAGTGACATCAATCATCTCAAAGAAAATACCCTAGGGCTCCAACCATATCCTCAGAAGGTGGTTAGACCCCCCAAACCCACCCCAACCACCTTCTCAGGAGGTGGTTGGAGCCCTAGGGTAAAATAACACGATCTGAAACCACCACCCGGAGACACGATCACCGTGATTTGCCAGCTTTCCACACCTCCGTTCGCTTGGTGCACCTCCATTCGACTCTGAACCGACCGAACTGGGTGCAGCCGGGTCTTGGGGCGGGATCCACCCGTGAAGATGCTGCGAAGAGGGATTTTTTCGGATGACGAACTCACTGGAAAACAAGTTCCGGTCTACGGTCTGCTGGTACACTGGCGACCAATTGCTTGAAGAGAATCGTTGAAGAGGCACAAGAAGGCATTCAAATACCCGGGTCCAGGTGCCTCCCTACTTCGGATGGTCGTTGGAGGGGTTCACCTAGACCTCCAACTCAACCCGACAGCACCTCCGTGGAACGGAGGCTGCGACGGACTGGGTCATCGGAATCACAGGGAACGACGATTCGTGGCGTGGCGTGGCCTGTTCTTGTGAAACGCCCAGCGTCTGCACTAGGCGTGGCCACCGGCGCTGCAGATCCAGTCCTTGTGAGGACGAATGTGCCCGGTCTGGGTGAAACCTTCCTGCGGCTTGGGAGAACGACCTCCGGTTTTAAAAAATGGGTTTGGGCTTGATGTCTTCTACTGATTCGGGCTCAGAAGAAGTTTGAGCTAACATTGTCTTCCACACACTTTTCCAAGCTCGTTCCAACTGTGGACCATTGGAGGACGGTTATCCCTATTTATAAAGCTCACTCGTTTGGTGTTTTTTGTGGGTCTTGCTATGTCTGGCAAGTTTGATCATCCCAGAAAAATGACCATCCCAGATCCTCCTAGACATTTCCCTCACATTCCCGGACTGTTATCTTCTTCAGGGCGAAGGCGGGCATCAAACTCGATCGGATGCCCCAACCGGCCAAAGCATGCCGAAACAACCTTCAAGAAGGTTTCTCAAGAGTCCAAGACTGATGGGAACGTGCGCCAATTGCCAGCATGACATTTCATGAAATTGCACCCCCCGTGCAGACTGCCCGGATGAATTTAAGAACTCCTTAAGCCCACCAGTGACCTCACCCACTAGACCTCCACTATGTACAGTATTTAATTCACTTTCCCTAGGGCTCCAACCACCTCCTGAGAAGGTGGTTGGGGTGGGTTTGGGGGGTCTAACCACCTTCTGAGGATATGGTTGGAGCCCTAGGGTTTTATACCGGTGACCAAAGCAACAGCACAAAATGACCAGTACTTAGCTTCGGACTATTCCGAAATGACGATAGGAACAGAAACCGATCTGCACGACGATGGCAGTCGCTTCATCCCAGGAACTGTTGAAGGGCATGGCAAGGAAGGCCTGTCCACAGCTCTGGGAGTGGGACGTCCGGATAACAACAACAATAAAAAATGGCTTTCAAGATCTTTCAAGGGTGTGACATATGGTTTAAAGATATATATATATATATATATGATGACTCCGTTTTGCGTTCACAACCTCCCCTACTGAGTAGAAGCCTTGGGAGGCTTCCCCTTCCTGCAGCGTTCTACTTCAGGCACCGTCCGCTTCTCCTGGGCCCTTGCCCTTGGAAACCCAGTCCCAGTCCGGTTGGTTCCAAACATGGTCATTGAAATCCTTTCATTATAGGAAATGGCTGGGACTGGAGAACACTTAGAGAACTGTTTCTGGTTGTTTGGGTTTCCAGGTTGATGAGAATTTGAGGAATGGCATGGACTTTAAGGTGGCCTGCAGGTGTATCTGTTTGACCATCGTGCCTCTCTTGCACCCGTCTGTCTTAAACTCTTCTGGGGGAGTCAGACGAGTCTTTAAGCAGAAGGAAGAAAAATGGTTCTGAATTCACAGGGTGCTGTAAAAACAATGAAAGCCCTGATCCAACCCCTGCTGTTCCATGTCGAGCAGCACGGCTCCTGATGCATCCTTTCGGTGTCATTTTATCAGCTTCTAAATGGGCAGTTCCAGTGTGTACCTATGTACTACATGGGTGTGTATCTTCATAGGACCCCCCCTCTG
Organism: Durusdinium trenchii; assembly: GCA_963970005.1. Lineage (NCBI taxonomy): Eukaryota > Dinophyceae > Suessiales > Symbiodiniaceae > Durusdinium > Durusdinium trenchii. Next base: position 1,105,423 of record CAXAMN010021224.1, on the reverse strand, counting down.
GCCCAATGGGTGTCAGTCTATTTCCCTTCTTCCAGGGGTCTGTGCAGGTCTCCCTACTTAAATACAAACCCACATCGCTTGCCATAAATACAAACCCACATCGCTTGGCTTGAATAAGCTCCCATCATGCCTAGGTCGCACGTGGTGCAAGCATGAAACGATGCGTCAAAAACCACGTCCCAAACATATGCTGCTTATTCTAAGATGGTCTACGTACCTTCTCACATTTGGAGCTGTACGATGCTATAGGGTCTAGATGGTATAGCTCCCCGTCTTCATCAGCGGCAAACCAGGGAGGTCTTGTGCACCAACACCCTTCACCCTGCACCCATCCCAGCCGAGAAAGCGCCTCATCCCTGATGGCCTGTGACGTCGGGGCTCAAGGAAAGGTGACATCATTCAACAAGATCTGAATCTGATCCATTTTGAACATGCCATCATCGCCTCCTTCCAACTATTGTACTCTCCACCAAAGCCCAATTAATTCTGTCCAGATCGGGTTGAAAGCTTAGCTGTGTGGTTCCACTCAACCTGGTGCCCGACGAACAAAACTAACACACAGAAGCCTCCAAAACTCCCAAATCCAAGGAGGATACAGTAGATGGTGAATCGGGCGGCAGCACATCAAACCACTCCACTCAAATACTCTGGAGTCTGGACAGAAGTGATTATCTAACTATACATCTTCTTTTTTGAGGTCATGTCCCATTTTCTGGGATCTAAGTAGTAGAAACAGCACTCTCCAGTGAGGCACTCCATCCGCACTCTCCTGCCCCCAGGAGAAGGACCTGCGCAGCAGATCCTTCCCTCGCTCCGCTCCGCTCTCGATCCGCGCGGGGCGCCTCAGGATGCTGCTCTTCGACCAGCTGGTAGAGGCGCTCCTGGGGGCCGCCAGGCAGGTGGGCCATACAAGCTGCAGGTTGGCTAGTACTAGTAGTGATGGTGAAGAAGCTGAACTTGAACTTGCACATAGCTTTCAGCTTTACAAGTACCTCTTACATTAACACACACATATCCTAAGGAAGAATATGAACAAGTACCTGCGCAAATCCCATTAACAGTAACAGTGGAAAATGGTGGTTCTGCGTTAGGTTCCAGGCCAGTCTACTACCCAGCCAGGGGCGATCGGAGCATCTCGGGGGTCTCCCTATCCTAATTCACCCATATATCTCGGGTATATCCTATTACCAGTAACAGTGGAAGGTGACATTTTTGGTAACTACGCCGATTGAACACAGCTTGGAAGTGAAGGCTATAGTATGAACAAAATATGTATTGGGTCTATCCTATTACCAGGGCCCAGTGGATAATGATGCTTCAGTTGCAGGCCGACATGTCTAAACAAGTGATTTGCTTGTTTACCGACGGCTCTACAGCAAACCCAAGGTATATCCCACTACCAGTGCCAAGCGGAAGATGACCGACAATGACGGTTAGGTTCCAGGCCGACATCGCAGTTCGAGGTCATGGGACACACGCCGAGTTCATGGCCATGCAGGTGGAACCTGTGAAGAAGCCATACAGATCAGAACGCAGTGGACCTGAAAAGGCACCACCCAGGAAACGGGTGGTACCTTTTAATGACGCCCCCCCTGACGATACCGAACAATCCTTGTTCCTGATGATAGGTGGTGCTGGAGAATGTTTTCCGGATTTGGGGTTGATTTTGGTCAGAAAAGGCCAGAAGGATGAAACAATATGAAACATGATGAAACTCTTCTCTGATGAGCAAATCTCAATAAAGATTGAAAAGCGTCTGAACATCTCCAGAAACCTGCAACAATCTACGGTTGTCCTATGTCTTCCTAGCATCTAGAACCCTGCCAAATGGTGGAGCAGACTTTGGACACTTAAGAGTGGTGGTCCAATACACGGGGAAATCCTAGAAACATCAGAAACATCAATCTCCCAGAAATGGAATTGCAAGATCAACTCTAGGCTTAGTAGAAGTTAGATGGAGTTGTCAGGATACACTTCATTAATCTACCCTGAGTGTGTTCAGAAACTCCGGCCGCTCGAAAGATCCAACTTTTGTGGATGTTGCAAGCAGCGCCCGCAACCCGCATCATAAGCACCTCCTCCTCCTCACTTACCCCGCTCCCTTCGCATTTCTCCGCTCCCTTCGCCGCGGACGTCCTGAAGACGCTCAAAGTCTTCCTCGTTCGATACCAAGTCCTGGCGCGCCTGGCAGGATTCATATGGGCCTTTCCGCAATGGCCTCCAACCTATCATTCCCTTGGGATCCACTGCCACCCTCTTTTCGGTACGGTGATGTGTTCGACACTGTTATAGGTGCCAGCCTGAGGTTCGGTGCAAGAGGCTCCCTGGTGAAAATAATCCTCTTTTGAGTTGATCGGCGTTTTCAGCAAACCGGCTGGTGAACGAGGGACCAGCTCGGACCAATCAGTGAAACATGGACCGTGTGCGTGCATGTGAGTCCTCCTCACGGAGGCTCGAGTATCCGTTGGATGCCAAAGTTTATTGCAGCATCTCTAAGGGAGAGCCATCTAAGTCCACAAAAAGACTCAGTTGCAACCCAGCTAGATGCTTCAAACAGCCCTTGGTCTTTTAAAACCGCCGCAACGTCTGAACGAGCTCCTCGTGGTTTAGGGTTTAGGGTCCACATATGTCCATTGAGGGTCCATGAGGGTCCATGCCCCATCCATGCGTGATGGTGTCATATCCATGATGATCCGGCCGAATCCGGATCATCACAAAGACCCTGGGCGCCAAAGACGAGACGCGAAGATTGTCTGTGTGGAGGGTCCATCACCCAGACCATCCATGTATGGAATATACTTAATTACAAGTCAAAGACCTCATTGGTCATACAAAAACAATATGTAAGGATGTTAAAGACCAGGTTTTACTGGGTCAGACTGGACTTGGGATATGCAAACCATGGACCCCCTTTTCAACCGCCCGGCCTGATCGGTCCCTTCTCCGCGCTTCCCATCCCTCGCCGTCGAGGTCGGCACCTTCATGGCTTCCTCCGCCTTCTTCCGGCCCTCGACGAAGCTGCGAATCGCCACCATGTTCTCCCCCTGCGAGACGAACACGAGGTCCAGTCCGCTACGAAAAAGGGACGAGTTTAGGGAAAGGACGGTTACATGTCCTGGTGGTACCCAAGCAGTGGTCGAATAGGAAAAGCTAGCAGGATGTTGATAGGTTTTCTATGGATTGTCTTCTACTAGATCTTGGCCTTAGTAACTCAAAAGGTTGAGCTCTTGGTGTCAAAGAGAACTCAACTGGAAAACTCTTGGACACTCTTTGAATCAATCCTTCACTCACCATTGGCAAACTGCAGAGCCTTCTGAAACGCATTGGTTTTGGTTGCCTCGCAGTGTAATGTCAAAACAAATCAAACCTTTCTCCCTGAAGCCTCAAGGAACCCAAGAACAACAACAATAACAGTCTGACATTGTGCGCCACTTCAATCAGAATGTTCATAAGACAAGAAAACAACGACTAGAACGTTCACAAGAAGAATGAACATAGATCAAACCAAATTTGTGTTATTCTCAAAGGACCAGAACGTCCATTAACAAAAATAAGAACTGAGTCCTTTGAGAACTTATTTCCGCCATAAGATGGTGCCCAAACTGCAGGAACTGGCCCTCACGTTGCAGGTACGTAATTACTGCCTTACAAGCGGCTCCCAGTTCCAAATCGAAAAGAACCCGTGCGCAAGCACAAAAAAAAAACAAATCATTTCCGGTAGAAGTGCTAAAAAAAAACTCAACTCCGCCAACACCATGGTTCAATCCGACATCAATCCGGTGTGTAGCTCAAATAGGGAGATCTCCCAACAACGACTCAGGGCGCTCTGACCCTCTCACCCTTAGCTGGGGAGGAATACTCGGCTGTCCAACAGGCCTTGACCAGTAAGGCCGCAGTCTGCTGGGAACCCCAGACCCGAGTGCACCCCGGCCGCACACCACCGGCGGGCACCGCGCCATCGCGGCCGCAATACGCCCTTCCACCGGTGCGACCGGAAGAAACCAATGAGGTTGGCATTCCTGGGATGGGCAGTTGAGGCCCAGGTGGATTTAGGACTCTTCACGAAGTAGATGGGCTTTCTGCTGCCGGGACCTTTCAGATGGGCGTTCGGCTTTCAGCCCCTGAACTAAAAACATATATTAGGCTTTCTGCTTTTCAGCTTTCAGAACGTCCCACCGAGTCCGATTTGTATAGATTTGGCCGTGTTTCCTTCGCAAGATCAAATATGGTCGGATGCACACAGGTCAACAAAAAAGGGCTTGTGAAACGATGTGAACACAAGAACACGAGACTTTTGCCCAACAGGACAGCTACTTGTTTTGCAGTTAGCCAAACAAATTTGTAATTTGGATAACGAAACCTACTTGTTTTGCAGTTGGCCAAACACATGTATAACAAAACAATACAACAGATCACTTCCAAGGAAGTGGGGACGCCATGGGACGCGCTACGACAGGATCCACGACCGTCATGTTGCCAAGGTGCCACGGAAAAGCTAAGCCTCATCATGTCCTGGCCCTCCATGGCGCAGCCTCGAAACAGGAACGGACGCAGCCCTTATTGCACCAAGTATGTCTGGACTTGGTAGACGCATGCCAAAATACACCCAGCTATAGCTATATAGGATGTGTCTGCTTCTTTTCCATCAGGATGTGTCTGGGTGCAATGAATCCACCCCAGTCACGCTACCCAAGTGGAAGCACGCGCCACTGAAAACCGCGTGCGCGGTTTGACCACGGTAGCTTGACGGATTTTCCATGAATTATGTGCAGGTCATCTGACACGCACGAGTCTTCATGGGTAGACTGGTCACACTTCCCTCCTCCTGAGGGGTCATTGTTTCGGGGTTCTCCCTGTTGAATACAGCCTCGACTCATATAGCTCGAGGCTGAGTCGCAACAGCTCAACTGCCTTTGCACAACGGTTGGAGAACCACTGCAAAGCGGAGAACATCCTGGTAACTGCATGATCAATCCCCATGAAAATGATGGGTGATTTAATCTCAAAATTGTATGTGTTTTTCTGTCACCCTTCATGGAAACCATCTGGATCTCAGACCTCGACTTCCTGCCAGGGGCACCTCATGCACCTCCAAACCCTGAGGCTTTTTCGAACAGCACCCCGATTTCCGCATGTCAAAAGCAACATGCGCCTGTCAAGGGTTGAAAGCGCCAAACGGCCTGGTAGTGGACAAAGTCCGAGCCTTATGTTTAAGCAGCTGAGCTGAGCTGACAACTGAATACAAATGAGTGACCGAGCTGGTCTTCCAACTCCATATCTTAGGGCATATATTGATGATATGTCGTTCCTTTGAAGAAACATATATCCAAGTGGTACTACGTGGGGCTTTCTACTGCAACCAAACAGCTGGGGGTTGAGGTGTTGAAGTAGCTCACACATGTGCTGATGGGGCCGAGGATGGTGGCTATCATATGGTGACAAGACTGGTGACAAGAACGTCCAAGTAATGCGTGTGTGTGTTTAAGTAGAGAGAACATGTAAACAAAGCAACACCCTCTGACCACTGGTAAACCAGAACAAACATGCATCACTACACTGATACTTACCAAGTCTCATTGCAACAAAACACCTGTTCGTTTTGAAATGTGAGGCTGCGGGGAAGCAAAGCTCAGTTGGTTCATGATGTTCAATGTGATTGCAACCTGCCCAACATTAAACAACAAAACAAAGCACTTCTACTACTGCCCCAAACAAGGGAAATACAAATCAATCCATGAATCCATGTCCAGATCTTATAGACATTCCAAACATCTTATATAACAACACTTGAAAACACATGACCCATGACAGTAGGTTAATTCACCTACCCAGTGGCTCCAGTCCTACCACCTTGGAAAAAGAACTCGCTCCTGAGTGGGCCCAAATGGGACCACACATGGAAGCAAGTTCCATAGGCAAACCCCATTCAATATTAGTTTGGCCCTAGGGATCCAGTGCCACCTTCTCAAAAGGTTCTTGGAACCTGCAGGCCAAAATGTTCAAGCGTCAATCATCCTATCCTTGCTATGTGATCAAGCCGGGCTGATCCATTGGATCAGTCTTCCGGGGGGGGTCCCAGAACAAGAGCTCTCCCGATTCTCCTTTTTCGCCTCGGCCGGCGCAACTGGTTGGAGTCTTCGAAGCCTTTGGCCGCCAAGGAGCGTTCGTCCAAGACGTTTTGCATGGTGATGTCGCGGACGGGAACGCCTCGAAGAACGTAGAAGAACGCGTTCCGTTCAAAATGCGACGTCAAGCGAGAGATTCCCTTTGAAAAGAAAGGTGAAACCAACGTTCGTACCGGTGAAGTACTTGTTGAATTTGAGTGGGGTCTTTTCGATTCTCCCCGAACAATGGTTCTCTCTCAGTCCCCCCCAAAAGAATCGGAAAAAAAAAGGAAACAGCTGCAAACCCAGGAAAAACGCTTGTTGTTGTTTGCAGCTTGTCCACCTGCTATCCATTTGTTCTGCTGGATGTTTTGACTCAGGACCGGTTCGTACCGAGTGTTGGAGTGTTCTGAAAAGAAGGTGCTCCAGCGAGCCTCACTGCTCCAGCTATGGTTTTCATGAAAAAGAAGGTACTTACCAGGTGTCAAACAATGATTCCTTGTTGAGTTATCCTGATCATCAGCGCAGCAGTGGATAACGAATCATGATTAAGAACATGGTCAATAGAGTGGGTGTTAACCCACATTTGCAGTCAGTGAATTGCACAAACCCGGACATGCTCAACCCATGTGTACTACTTTGATTGGTCTGTTTAAAGAACAGGTCAAGTTATACAACCCCTGAAAGGTCTATGTCGAAAGGTCTATGTTGTACCAGTCCCGGACATCAACATATATATATATATACAAGATTGAACCTCTGAACTGGAGGGACTCTGCTCAGACTCTGCAGGGTTCGATCGGCTGCTTAGTTTGCTGCTTCTCGAGCCGATCTCCCAGACCTAGTCAGAAATGGAAGGAAAACAAGAGCACATCAATAAACATAAATAAACATAAACATATTATCTATACTGCACATACAACTATACAATAACAAGTGGGTGGTCCATTCTCAAAGGTCAAGCAGGCGGTCGGTTCATTTTTTTGGAATATTCTTTAATCAATGTCTTTCATGCAAGGAAGGCCAAGTTGTGCGACGCTTCAGGCGAGGATTGATGCACTGTATTGAAATACCAAGTCCTTCGCTCCGCTCCAAACCATCGAGCCTTGATCTGAAATCGAGAAAGGCCGTGGATAGATCCCCCTGACCAGCGGCAGCGTGCGATCATACTCGCCTCAGCGAAGTGGTGCAGGGGTAGTAGTACGGAGGTGAGTGAACTTGAGAGGAGGGAGACACGAAAGGTAGGACAGCGGGAAGAGAAGAGAACGCGAGAGGCAGGAACAAAAATGCAATGTTCGACATGGTGATTTATCCCCTCGGAGGCGACCTTTCGTACATATATGTTCATATATGCACTTTAAATGTTCAAACATGTGCTCTCGAAATGTTCAAAAAGATCCTTAGGAAAACAAACTTGCCCCATGGCTCAGATCATCGGTGGGAATTGAATCGGAACATCATAGGATTTGAACTATCCTGAAACCATAAGAGGCTCACGAAGACGCTCCCCAGGAGAGAATTGACGTGCTTCATGAATGTTCAAGAGGGTTTCAACTATCCTGAAATCATGAGAGGCTCACGAAGACGATCTCCAGGAGAGAATTGATTTGAGAATTGATTTTAGAGGGGGGGGGGGGGGGGGGTCTGTATTGAAAAATCAATTCCAAGGGGGCCGGGGGGGGGGTCTGTATTGAAAAATCAATTCGAGGGGGGGGGGGTCTGAATTGAGCGATCAATTATTAGACCCGGACGTCCCAACACTTGCTTCGCAAGACAAACTCAAGGTATCCCCTAAAGGGCTACCTTTCGTGACAAGTGCACCTTTGGAGCCCCGTTCGTAGCTTCTTGCTCCGTTCGTAGCGATGCCAGGAGCCCCGTTCGTAGCATCCTTGCTCCTAGTCAGTAAGGCCAGGAGCCCCGAACGTAGCGTCCTTGCTGTGGGAGCTTCATGGAGCTTCATGGAGCTTCCTAAATCCCATCGGGTCCAGGTAGCTCCGTACTTCGGATGGCCTTTCACGGAGGTGAGTTCGTACGAAACCCAGAGAATGGTCGTTGCCAGTCTTTCAGGACATCCGAGCAACGGATGGTCCTGGACCCTTAGAGAATGGATTGAGCCTGCTCCGGGGAAACATGCGCACGATGACATGACCCACACCGTCCGAGAACTTGGACGGGGGGCCGAGATGACATGAGTGGTTTTGCATGGTTTTGCAGTGCTTTGACCAAGGTTCCCATACCCTCAATAAACCATCGAAACCTGTTGTGAAACGCCTTCGCACGCTTCTCAAACCAACATGGAAACCAGCAACGATTTCTGTGAGAGATGTTCCGGACAGCAGGGGCTCACCCGCACCCCCCAAAAAAAACACCCCCGTGCAATGTTCACTCAAAGATACATCTAATCACTGGAAGAGTGGCAATCCAAGGTCAACAAACTCATCACCAAGTCGTTTTCTCTCTTCATCCCACGTCACGGGCTTCTGCTGAAGTGGACGCGCAGATCTGTTGACCTGACACCCGTTGTGGCGGGCTTCGCCACGCAAACTGAGATAAAGGGCCAACCCTCCAAACTGTACATCGACATACCAGGACGATCCTGTCTGGGTGTCCTGACTGGAGATCACTATAGTCACTATAGGGATCTGCAGTCAGGACACTCAAACAGGATGGTCCAGGGAGGTTGGAGTTCCAAATGTTCCTGGTGAGCGATAATGGGACCAGAATCGGATCGCAACTTGTCCCTCCCCTTGTGGATCCGAACCACACCCCCGTCACTAATGGTTTGACGAAGCGTCACCGTCGCTTCGAAAAAAGAAGCGCCAAAGACATGTGGGAAGACGTGCAGGTTCAAAGAAGCCTAGACTGTGATTCCTGGCAAACCGCTGAAAACACAGCTAGAAAACTGCACAACATGCAGGTGCATCCATCATGATCATCCATAGAACTGGAATATTAAGCTTAGTTCCACAATATAAATACATTCTGTTCATCCATCTATACATGTTCTACTAAAGCCTACCAAGTCTTTCAACACCCAGCATCCTTTGTCATGGAAAGTGAGTAAGACTCTACCTTTCAAGTGTTTTTTTCTTACTTACTAGGTGAGCGTGTCTGTTGATTTCCCAGCATCTTCATGGTGGCCTCTCCCCTTGTTTTGCCTCCACCGCAGTCTTTTTTGAGAGGCCTGCAGTCATGTCGGAGGGCAACCCATCTGGCCAAAGGTGGACGTCCAAGGTGGTGCATGCCTTGAAGTAAAAGTCTTTGCCTCGGCTCCCAGGCCCTTCAGGGCCAGTGTTGGCTGGAATGGCTTACAACAGTTTTTTGTCAAAACACCCCTGCATGCTTTGGGTGCGCAAGACTCAAGGTCCAACGGAAGAAGTGAAGGAACGTACCTCCAAACTGATCGTCATCCGGTTGATTCCAATCATTTGCTGTGTTTGACATGTTGCTTCCTCTTTCCGACTAGACACCTCCACAATACCAGGTTCTCACACCGCAGGTTTTGTCTCAAACAAATTCAAAGACTCGTTGATCTCTCGCTGATACCAGGTTTCTGGGCTTTATCCATGGGACTGGAATGTTTAGCTACTTTGACTCTTCAAACATCTCAAAATCAACCAATGTACCTCAATCTTCAAAGAGGTGTAAAGCATGGAGATCTGCAAGTAGTGTAGGGTATTCCAGCTAGACTGCAATTTTGGAAGGTGGTAGGCAAATACCTGGACCCTCCAAAAGACCTTAAAGCATGGGACATGACCCCGAAAACAAGTACAAATAGGGGAGGGTTCTTAATGCAGCTTCATTGAAGCATGCTCCAACCCCCAGCAAGTGGCTAAAACATATTTGTCAATTTTTGTCAATGTGTGGCTCTACCAATAGGAAGGCACCCTTGCGACTAGAATCATCACAGAATGCTCTGCTCATCTCTGTTCGCAATTGGGTGATTGTCGATTCAAACACCAACCCATGCAGGCGCTAGAGCCGCTGGAGCGGACAAAATCCAGTCAGTTCAGTTAAGAAACCTACAGTAGCTGTTACAGTTCACAGTCCAAGAGTGAAGACGGTGTCGGTGGACTTGTGCCCCAGTCGCTCAATGAACAAATCCTCGTGGCCGACTAGAATAGGGCGCAGAACCATGGCTGTTGGTTGCCACCGACTAGAATAGAGCGTACAAACATTTTTGGAGTGCTGGGCGGGCGAATGGCTCGATAACTGCCCTTCAAATCAAGAACTCTACAGGTACCCCACTGACGTTTTCACCGGCCACTGAATCATGTCAAGATGCTAAGCACAGTCCTTGGGCTAACTCAAGGCCAAGCTAAAGCGAAAAGGGCTCGTGAGGAAAAGGACTGTACAAACAAATATATAAAGTGAAGTGGAAATAGGCGTCAGTTTGCTCACCACAACCGGACCTAGCTTTGAGGGAATCACATGTGGCTGCTTCAACACAACCTATCCAGCTAAAAGTACCTCAGATAGGGACCGGAAAGGGTACGATTGGCCCTGGCACACCCAAACACCTATAGGTGGCAGTGGAAACGGAATGGCACAAGTGTCACTGTATAGTGATCCCCGAAAAAATAGTGGCCCGGTGTGGAAAAACCTTTCTAGTGGGTATTTTTTTTGTTCGATCTATTTGGGGACCACTGTCTGTCCAAACAAACCAACAAATCGTGGTTGCTGATCACTTCTTCTCACAGCTCTGGGCTACAAATCACAGCTCTGCATCATGCAACATCCATCCGAGACTGTAGGGGACAGTCTCGGTCCTTGCTCATACCTGGACCCTCCAAAGTACCAAAACACATGATAAAACAAGCACTGCATGGTACCTATTGAACCCAAGATACTTTGAGACTACAGATATGAGCTCCGTTAGCCACCCAAAATCTAACATGAAAAATGTACTGGTGCAACATCCTATTCTGATGAGTTTTCAGGACTATGACATACTATGACCCTTGTCTTTTTCATAAAGAGTACTAGTGTTAGGTTCATGCAGGTATGTCTGGCCTTTGCTTGGCCTTCAACGTCTGTCTAAAGAACCTTGAACTGCTGGTTCACTTTCTCAAATGACCCACATGGCAAAAGCAGCTCCATGGCCATGGTAGATCACGGGTTACCCATGCTTCTTCCCGTGTATCTGGCCATTCGAGCTGGAGAGACAACTCCGCTAGCCGATGCGAGAAACCTCGTTCCTTATGTTCCTTTGTGCCAGGAGCCTTTAAGGGGTATATAATATCTATTCATAGCCATTTAGAGGTTAAAGGGTGTCCATGAGCTACCCTGTGCGGGGGTCTTTGGTATTGGAACACCACAGACTTAGAAGTCTGACACAAATAAACAGAATATTATATATAGAGGTACAACAGCCCAGGCTTAGAGATCCTATAGACCCTATAGGCATTGGGCTTCAGTCCCGAGAACCACATCCCCAGTAGTCATCGATCTTGGGTGAAAAATCATGGATCTGAGAAGTCTGAGAATGGTGACGAAAACAGGCACCCCCCCATCCTTTTGCAAGCTTTGGGTAAGCTCCAGCGAAAGGAGATTGGAAGGCTTTCATGTGGCCTTTCACCATGAACTATCCATCGTTTGACCCTGTCAACATCCCATGTGTTGGGTGTTCGGTCCATTGCTGCGTCCCAAGGCGCCATTTCGCCTGGCCCACCTGCCAAAGCCGAGCACCGCCATCCTGGCAACTGCAAGGAACCAGTTTCAAACTGAGGATTTGGATTGAAAACAACAACAAATTATCATAAACCATATTTTGTCTGCCAGGACCCTCCAACAGGTCACCACCTGCGACTTTTAAGTCTACAAAAGCCTCCAGAGGAGACCTGTTGGAGGGTGCTGGTGCATGTTAATAAATGTTGTGTTTTACATGTACTTATTGTTCAAGCATGATTTGCTCGAAACCGGAGATGACTTGCAGACCCCTCACGAGCCCCCGAGCTAACCGTACTCCGACGAGATATAGAGACGGAGCTTGTACCCTCATCACTGGAAGATTTTCCAAAGCTGACCCCCGAGCCTTTCCCAACGGGGAAATCTCAAGTCTGTCCGTTGAGAACGGGGAACATCTCGACTCTGAAAGATCTGTGGAGTTTTGCTCCACTCTGTATACCTGCCCTACTCGGCTGCCCACCCCACCTGTTAGGGTTTGAGTGGGGTGTCCCCACTCGAACAAAGGTTTTGCAGGTGATCCACCTTTCCTGGGTAGAGCTCCAAATACCTTGCCAAAACCCGGGCGGGAAGCCTTGGAAGATACAAGAACCTACCAGTCACCCGTTACTGCCAGTGGTTTCACCCTGGTTCCGCCCGACCATCGCACCATCGCACAGTCAAACACTGAGTCCAGCGCATCGCACAGTCCAAGCTCCACGACCACCCAGCGACCATGCCCAAGCTTGGGAATAGAGGCGGGCCGATGCCAACCAGGGGTATCCCCATTCTTAAACCCTACCTTGACTCGACTTCAAGTACCTAAGAAAATGGGACATGACCCCATAAAGACTGGTCCGCCTGGACCCTCCCCTGGCACCTAATTACATGTCTCAGTGTCGAACACCTCACACCGATAGGATCCCTAGGGAATCCACCAACCAAAGATGAACTTGGTGATCGGCCACATCCGGCCCCAACCACCCCCGGAACACCGCCCACCCGAACCCGGGTTCGCGCCGGTCTCGTCTCCGGCCGCCCGGCCTCCTCGAAGCGTTCGAGCACCTGGTTCTCCGCTAAGTTGGGGATCCGGGACCTGGCACCGTGTGGGTTTGGACCCCCAAACGTCGGTCTGGACAGCGGTCGAAACTGGAGTCAAGGACCGACTCCGCTGGGCTTGTGATGTCTTTTTATAGAAAGAACTGCGGGTTTGGTGGGAAGATCCAATGGTTCAGCCCGCCCTAGGTTTCCCAAGAACCATGGGTTTCACCAATCTTTTGGACGAACCAGGTCAACGTTTGTGTTATAAATAGTTGTTGTTTTGTTTTTTCTCCGTGGCCTTGGAAGGACACGGCCCAAGCAAATGAAAATCTGACACTCCATGTCCAAGTGTAGACATCTTGAACAGTGAGCAAGCATTGAACAAGCCTTAAAAAAAGCCAGGAACTCATTGAGGCTACTTTGCTCCAATTGACCACCCTCTAAGATTACTTTAGGATTAGATATGGGGTTCATCAGCTGGGTTGGCGATAAGATATATAATGGATAGTTGTTCTTACAATTCCACTTGCCAATCTGGAATCCGAGAAAAACAACTCCTCCAGATTGGATGGGACATTGGCCTTCCCCAAAATGGTTTTCCTGGTCATGTGGTGTTTCGTGCAAGCACACGCTGCTTTCCTCTTCTCCTGGACGGTAGCTATATCGTGCACGTATGAGATCTTGGTAACAAAGCCACAAAGCACGTAGCCAAGATCTATCTGGCAGAAATTGTGAGTGGGTTGCGGATGCTTGGCTTCCAAATTCATACAACATCCAAATGTGCTTCATCCCAGTGATTGGGGTCTGTGTTTATTGTTGTCTTCTCCCCAAGTAATGCTAATGCTACATTGTTTCCAACAAGGAAATCTTTGTGGGAAGATCTGTCAAAACTCCATGTGGCTGGCCGTGTCTCTCCGGGGCCGTGGCCAACCCCGAAGCCGAACGGCACGAAGCCGAATGGCGCCGTTGACGGCCGAGCGTCTCCAGCAGTTCGTAGCTCGTCATCACATCCCAGACCTCTTCCACGCTCGCTGAGATGTCGATGCCTCGCAAGGGTTGAGAGGTTAAAAGACCTGAACTGGGCCCTTTTCTTGGTACATATGCAGGTGAAGGGTTGAGATATCTCCGTCACGGTTGGGCCGCGGCCGCTGGGCGCGAGTCAGGCGTCGCGCAGGAAGTGCACTCCTGGACACCCCTTAACGTCTAAGAGGCTATTGGACACCCGGAATCCGTGGTGGCTGGTCTATGGTCTATGCCTTTCCGAGTGCATGAAATTGCAACGAAAAAAGATGGCCATGTCAATCCATCAAGCCATCTTGGCTGTGAGGAACTCAATCTCCCCCACCAAACCATCGGATGTTGACGATCCGTCAACCAGGGTGCCCGGGTTTTGCCATGACCCACTGCCGTATGGGTGCTGTATGGAAAATATGGATACCAAAGGACATCGATGCAATCAGATCTCAATTTGGTTGCAAGGTAAGAACATATACCAATCCAACCTTCTGGTATCCTCCACCTTCTGGTCTCGATCTTTGAGAGGTATTCATTCTCACCCCAAACACCTCAGAAGCTACTCCCTAGGGCTCCAACCATATCCTCAGGTTCGGTGGTTAGACCCCCCCTGGCACCCACCCCAACCACCGAACCTCAAGAGGTGGGCCAGGGGCCCTAGGGACTGGGAGGCCGGTCTTAGGGTCTCTTCGAAACCTCGAAGCTTGCGTGGTCGCCCGGTCGGAGCATGGGGTGACCGAGACCGTGACCCGCGAGGCGACCGTAGAGCGGGTTCCGGGCCTGTGAAAATGCGGCCTAGGTGGCAGTGAAGGGGGCCAAGGACTCCAGTGGAAGGGCTACTTGGTCCCACAGGTGGGGGCAAATCCATCTACTGGTGGGTGACACTAGAAGTGCTACTAGACATGCATGGGCAACTGCTGAAAACCCACCCACCCCCGGCATTTGAACATAAATTAGTTCTAGTTTTAATGTGATTCCCATGATTTCCAGGTAGACTGTTCTGATGGTCAGCCGGAGGGAAATAACAGACCCACTCCATCACTCCATCCGGCTCCCAGTCGTGAACAAAACACTGCGGTGGTCTCATGAGGTTTCAACTACAGTAAGTTGAACACTATTAGGGTTCGATGATCCCAAGTAGACAAACAAATTCTGACACCACCACTGATCTGCCAAAAAGCACCAAAAAGAGTCAAAGTGCGGATCCGCAAGCGAAGCGGCGTGCGTTGCCGGGGGCGTCCTCCAAACGCACCACGGGCTCACCACCAGGAATGAGACACACCAAGTCCGTCAAGACCACCGGCTTTTCCTGTCGACTTGGTGACCCGCAGGACGACGGCATGACGCCGCTGTGTTGCGATGGACTGGCAGATGTTTCTCCAAGTGGGTGCGGGGAAAACCACTAGTATATTAAGGAACCATGGGGTTTTCGTTCAGTCTATGGTAGTCTTGAGGGTTGCCAGCTGCTCATTGGATCCTGTCCCATGGAGTGTCGGTTGCTTTTTGTGTTCAAAGGATTTCTAAGGCACCCAAGTTGCGGGATGAAGACCTGGACCTGACTTGGATACCCTGGACTATGAGTAGATGACATGAATGAAAGGCAGGTACCAGGATCTTCAATTCGTGACCTCTTTGGAGTCTCCAAGTGGCCTTTCATAGGCTAAGCTCATCCTGAGATCTCAAGTCCGGTCACTTTGGAGGGTCCTGCTACTTGCTGCCCATGGTCTGAGGTCTACGAACAGGTTGACTCCAGCGAGAGGATCTTTCGAAGTTTCGGCCAAGTCAGCGAACACGCCAGGGGGGCCCTCGATCGGTTTACGGTGGAACCGCTGGTTGCCTGGATCCACTGGATGAATGAAGTATCAATTTGTGCTCCAGAAATGGCGAATCCGAGTCAATTCCTTGGGATTCCATCACCCGCCTCGCGATCCTGCTCTTCACACTCATCTTCACGGCCAAAGGCATCCTAGCGTGGGATGGCCCCGGCGGAGCCGGCGCAAACTAAAAGGACCTTCTGACCTGCCAGCCATGTCTTTTTGAAGAAAGCACAGGGATCCTGGTGCATGAGATACACCGCAAGCGATGGATAATCCGAAATCAATTGCTGAATGGTAATGTCGAATAAAATGCTGGTTTCCACATAACGCCATCAATCACATGGTTCAAGTCCCACAAGGATACTACATGGAGGATCGAGATGGCAGTTTGGTCTAGCGCTTGACTGTTTCTTCGAGCTAGTACATAACTTTGCGTGTGAGCAACCGCCAAAACGTGCAATGACTAATATAGTAAAGAGCAGTCGTGAATCTCAGGAAATGGGCTAAAACCTGCAAACATGATAGGCCACCCTCAAAAGCGATAACCTTATTTCTGCCGTTGTCTTAGATATGTTCAGCTGTGTTGACATCGTGGCTGAAACCTGCAAAAACGATAGGCCTCCCTCAAAAGCGATAACCTTGCTGAATCATGTCATGTTTTTTGACAGTACGTTTTGGCAAATGCTCATATAGGTTCTGGGCGTGTGAAAGGTTGCGTTTCTTTAAGTTGGATGATGTTTGACATTGTTTGACATTGACATGATTCGCTGATTTGATGTAATTTTTATCAAACAACTAAGGCTTGATTTGCGGGTCATAAAAAAAGGTCCATCAATCCCAAAGGGACTTTTTGACCAAACCACACGATTGAAACAACTTCCAAAGCTGACTGGTAGTGGACAAGGACCACACAATCCAAACAAAATGTATCGAAACATCACCCCCAAAAAACATTTCTTTATAGTTGCTGCCTCTTTCTCGACTCTTCACGCCATCGGAGCACCCTGCACGGCTTCCAAAACCACGCACTCGGCACCCACTCAACCCAGCCACAGTGCACCGACGATGACGACGACCGGTCCCGCCTTGCGTCGTCGGAGGCTTCGCAGGGCGAAGGGCAACAAGGACAGCATGGTTTCTCGGGCCGGAAGACCTCGAATGCCGCGGACGGTGGAGAGTGACGGAACCTCAAACTCAAGGAGCCGTGATGTGTTGCGAAATGGTGTGGAGCAGCTGGACAAGACTGGTTTTCACCTGGCTTAAGTTGCATCCTATCATATAAGTCTGGACAGTTACTTGTAGGGTTTAGTTTGGTGCGCCATGGTCTGTGTGACTTGTGCGTACGAGGGTCAAATTTAGTGAGTCAAGAGGAGTTTGTTCAGAAAACCATGTTCGCGGTAAAAAAAACAACAAGCCGGAAAGTCACTGGAAGGGAGCAAGTTCTCACCACATGTTGGTCCAAAACAGTAATTAGGAATGGTCCCGAGGGCTCCAACCATACCCTCAGAAGGTGGTTAGACCCCCATCTTCTCAGGAGGTAGTTGGAGCCCTAGGGGGTAGAAGAGAGCCCTGAATACACAATATTTGACGCACGCTTTGAGTCCGCCGGCCCCGGTCTAGGACGATGAACGTGAGCGTGAGTGGGCCCGGCGTGTTGTTGAGAGGGACTCCGGTGAGCGGTGGCCGATACCGTTTCTCCGTCTCCTTGCCAAAGCTCTGCCCAAACAATGTTCAATTCTAGATTCGCTGCTGGTCCAGTTCTTTTTCGCTGGCCTGGGGCTCGACTGCCCCCAGGGTTTGCATCGGGGTGTCGCCAGGGTCTCCAGTTGGCATCCAAAAGTACTACCCTGTGACCACCTGCCACACATTGTTGCGGTTGTGTGTTTGTGGCTCTGTGTTGTGGTTGTGTGCTGTGGTTGTGCGTTGTGGCTGTGCGACCTCGCTGTGTTCGTGGTTGTGTGTTCTGGTTGTGTGTTTGTGGTTCTACGGTTGTCGTTTGGTCGTGTGCTGCGGTTGTGTGGTTGTGGTTGTGTGTGTCACCCCCTGTGCCAAAGGGTTCACTGCCACCGTTACCGTCACCACCATTTTCCAAAGCAGGCATCTCGCTGCTGACCTGGTCTAACAAAGCTAGGCAGCGAGATGGGAAGCACCAAAGGACGCTTTGGTGTGTACCTGCCACAACTTTTGCACAAGCTGTCCAATCTCCTTTTTTGTTTCCATGGTAGTTCATGATACTTCCATACTTCCCCCAAACCTACTCTTCCCCAGCAGCTGTGCCGCGCTCACGTTTGACACCGCCGACCTTGTGAGCTGCAGATGTGCAATAACCTTTGTTAAACAATACCTTTTCACGGACTCTGCCACCTTGCCGTTCCATCGCCATTTTACCTGGGAACTGAGTGTAACTGAAAACCCATGTCAGAGTGTGTCTCGCTCAGCCGTCCCACTCGGGTGCTGAGTGTGATCCTCCGCAAGGAGGCGCCGTTTCATTGGGAAATCATTAACGGAACTCACCACCGCTCACCGGAATTTCACTGGATTTCACCTCCACTCCCACCGAATTAACTGCCTCAACGGCCGCCGGGCCAAAAAACAGGACTACTTGGTCAGCGGCCGGGCTATAAAACGGCACTCCACCCCCAATGAGGCAGGTTTCCCAACCCCCCCCAGCTGAGCTCTACTCCCTACCTAATTAGGGCAACATAGGGAAATGGTACTCGACACACTTGTGTGTCGGTGCCTTTCCCTGTGTTGTTCCTTTTCCAGTCTTTCCTACCCGGGCGGTCTAAGACTAAAGTCCCGCTCCCTAGCTATTGCACGTAATTCATTTCTGCTAAGTAATCAGTAATTCTAGAGGGCTAAGTATTCATACACACACACACACACACACGGACACACACATGTACATACACTTCCCTGCCCCCCGCTTTCCTTCTTACGCTTTCGGTCGTTTCTTGGGCTTTCTCTCAGGCTTTTTAGGTTGTTCTTGAGGCTCGTTTCCCTACCCCAGTCAAGGGCTAAGTATTCATTTTCCTACACCTACCTTTCTTTCTTGCCCTCTTAGCGCTGCTCTTTCTGTCTTTCTTTTCTTTTGTTTCTAAGGCTTTTTAGGTGACTATTTAGGTTTTTCACATGCGCGCCGCGAAGCGGCACCGTGTGTGTGTGTGTCACCCCCTGTGCCAAAGGGTTCACTGCCACCGTTACCGTCACCACCATTTTCCAAAGCAGGGGGACCAGGCATCTCGCTGCTGACCTGGTCTAACAAAGCTAGGCAGCGAGATGGGAAGCACCAAAGGACGCTTTGGTGTGTACCTGCCACAACTTTTGCACAAGCTGTCCAATCTCCTTTTTTGTTTCCATGGTAGTTCATGATACTTCCATACTTCCCCCAAACCTACTCTTCCCCAGCAGCTGTGCCGCGCTCACGTTTGACACCGCCGACTTTGTGAGCTGCAGATGTGCAATAACCTTTGTTAAACAATACCTTTTCACGGACTCTGCCACCTTGCCGTTCCATCGCCATTTTACCTGGGAACTGAGTGTAACTGAAAACCCATGTCAGAGTGTGTGTTTGTGGTTGTGTCGTTGGGGTTGTGTGTTTGTGGTTGTTTTTGTGGTTGTGAGTTCGTGTTATGTGTTTGTGGTTGTTGTGTGTTTGTGGTTTTTGTGTGCTTCTGGTTGTTGTGTGCTTGTTGTTGTGTGTCTTTGTGGTTGTGTGTTTGTGGTTGCGTGTTGTTGGTTGTGTGTTTGTGGTTGTGTATGGTGTGCTTGTGGTTCTGCTTTGTGGGGATCACTGCGATCTGGTGCTTGCTGTTGAGGTCCGCTACTGTGCCAGGCGGCATTCTTATTGAACAGCCCTGGCGGGAAAGCTTGCCCTTGCATGGTGGATATGTTTTTTGTTGGTTGTGTATTTTGTATGTTGTGTGGTTGTGTGTTGAGGTCCGGTAGTGCCCACTGTGATCTGGCACTTGCGGTTGGGGTCCGGCAGTGCCCACTGTGATCTGGACATCTGGCAGGTGGGTAACAATTGCAGCCAAGGGCACCATCAAATTGCCAATAAGTTTCCAATAATGGGTAAGTACCAAGCCAGCAATAAGCACTTGCTGAAATTGTGTCATCGTCGGCTTTTAGAAGCATGCTTCGCCAACTCCGCATCGTGCTTCTTCAGGTGCTTGTAGGCATCTGGACTTGCCGCTTTCGAAGATGGCGTCCGCTTTCGAAGAGAAGGCTGCTCTTGAAGATGGCGGCTCCACCTTTTCCTCGTGGCTGGGGCCATTCAGTTGGCAGCAGTGGCTTGTGCCTCTTCAGTGGTCCCACATGGTCTTTGACACAAATGGCACACCTGGTACTGCTGGCCCTTGCTTTTCCACAGCCAAGCTTCTTCGTTTCTTTGGCAGCGTCATCTGAGGGCTTACGTTTCGTGGAGGTAGTCAAAGGGCTGGGTGGCGACGTACCATTCAGGTAGTCGGAAATGTTCAAGGTGTCCCTGTCCGCATGGTCTTTGGGGTCATGGTGACACCATAGGTTGGTCCAGTGTTTGAGGGAGAGGTTGGTGCTCAAGGTAGTGCTCTTCTGCACCACTTGACCCAGTCAACACTGGTCGAATGAAATTCGGGACTGGTGCCCTCGCGGTGCCCAGTGTGTGTGTGTGCGTGTCCACCCCTGGACAAAGGGTTCTCAACCACCTTCGGCAGGGGCGTCAGGCTCGACACACCTACCTGACGCAACGAAGCTATGGTGTGTCGAGGGAAGCAGTCAGAGACGTCTGTGTACCTGCACAACTTTTGAACAAGCTGTCACCCTACTTTTCCACTTTTTGATTCATGGTTCTTCATGCTTCCACCCCAAAACAGGTTTCTCAGCCACTTTCAGCAGCCGCGGTCTTTTGCAGCTTGTCGTCGCAGTCAAGGGAAACAACCTTTGTTCAAACACCTACAATTTCTCGGACTTTTCGCCATACTGTTCCACCGCCATCCTTCCCATCGTGGTAACTGAGTCACTGAAAACCAATGTCAGAGTGTGTTTCGCTCAGCCGTCCCACTCGGGTGCTGAGTGTGATCCCCGTCACAGGGGCGCCGTCTTTGCATAGGAAATCATCCACCCCAACTTGCCACCTTTCACTGGATTTCCACTGGAAGTCATTGACACATCCATAGAATCAACTGATGCATTGGCCGCCGGGCCCAAAAACGGGTTTACTTCGACAGCCGCCGGGCTATAAAACGGTGCGGTGCCCAACCCCCAATGAGGCAGGTTCCCCAACCCCCCCCCCCGCTGAGTTCTACTCCCTACCTATTTAGGGCAACATAGGGAAATGGTACTCGACACGCTTGTGTGTCGGTGCCTTTCCCTGTGTTGTTCCTTTTCTAATCTTTCCTACCCGGGCGGTCTAAGACTAAAGTCCCGCTCCCTAGCTATTGCACGTAATTCATTTCTGCTAAGTAATCAGTAATTCTAGAGGGCTAAGTGTTCATACACACACACGGACACACACATGTACATACACTTCCCTGCCCGCCGCTTTTCTTCTTACGCCTTCGGTCGTTTCTTGGGCTTTCTCTCAGGCTTTTTAGGTTGTTCTTGAGGCTCGTTTCCCTACCCCAGTCAAGGGCTAAGTAATCATTTT
>CAXAMN010021224.1:1056955-1078970 GCA_963970005.1 Durusdinium trenchii | reverse complement strand
ATAGCAATGGCCTCCAACCTACTAGCAATGGCCTGCAACCTAATAGCGATGGCCTGCAACCTAATAGCGACTCAGAATACAATGGGATGCCGGCCACGCGGCGGTTTTCCTCCCCTTCACGTCACTGTGGGTGGTATACCCCAGACATGGCACCATAAAGCTGGAGATGACTGACCCCCTTCTGAAACACCCGGAAAAAGCAGATCGAACTCCATCTCTACACGATGTGCTTTCTGAATCCCTCTTTGCAGTGCCTTCTACAGGTGACCCATTTTTTCATGGCCTTTCTAAGCCACTCACATGGTCAGCTCAGCCACGTTCGTCTTTCCGCTGCCTGTGGGGGGCCTCGGTCGGCAGTCTCTCTTAAGGCTCTGGCTCCGGTGAGTTGATTGGGAGGTCTACCTATTTTTATGCACATGACCATATCCTCTGAAGGTGATTAGACCCCCCCCAAGCACCCACCATATGCATCTTCGAAACGGAGGTAGTTGGAGCTAGTTGTAGCCCTAGGGTCCATTGGAAAGCTCCTCTTCACGCAGTGGAAGAGTAAGCAGCCACACTGAAGCCGATCTGATGCTCTAAAGACCTTTAAAGGTCGACCAAAGCCTACCTGCTGAACCTTCTGACAAAGAATCTGAAAATCCAATCTAACAGGGTACTGTACCAGAAGTAGCAACTGTGGCAAACTCAGACTCTTTAACAGCCTGGGAAGCACAGTCATGGAACAATTGAGTTATACTGATATACTTGCAGCATGTGAAGCCCTATAGATCATTCATTCCGTGACACTACGCTTGTCAAATGCTGCGGGAGGAACAAGTTTGCCGCTGGTCCTGAGACTGAAATGTGCCAATGCTGAAGGGACAGCAACTACTGGGGGGGGGCACTTGTTGAGCTTTCTACCAAAGCCCCCGTATAGCTTCTGATTGGCGTTTCCACCCACCCAACTGTCCATACTCTCTCACTCTCGGGGTCGCCGGCGCCCAGCAAAACATTGTAGTCGGTGTGGTAGCAGGTGTGGAAGACCTGCGCAACCCGAGCCAAGCACGGGGTGAGGGTTGTCGGAAGGAGTGTGAAAACAGCCCATGGAATATGCTGAGTGTGTGTAGAGTTCTCTTCAATAAATGGAGTTCTTGGTGTGACTGACTCCAGGTTTGAAGCCATTCTATTTCTATTGAAGCCTGGTCCCAAACAGGTTCAATATGGTTCAACGCATCAAGAAAAGCAGATTACACACTCCCTCAAAAGAACTACTAACCTAAAATTGGCACATCGTATACTGTATTAACATGACCAAGGAAGTTCTCATTCTCATCTTCCAGAAGCTCTTACACATGTGCTTCATTCAGTAAAGCTGTCTTGTGAAGTGCGCCACTCAAAACTGCCCGGACTCGTTGATTCCGAAAGTCCCCCAAGAGAGGCTGATGACGGCTGATGGTTTTCATCGTCTGGCGGCTGGTGTTGCTTGGATCTATCAACTACTCGGTCGTGCCTTTCCATACCCGGGGTGATCCATTTCAAGCACAGTCGACGGTGCCATTGCGCCTGGGGAACCTTCACACGCCCGGACTCCACCGGTCGCGCGAGTCGCCTCGCCTGCGTTTGGATGGCGTTGAAGTGGGTGAACTTGTACAGCCTCACCAGGGCGATCTTCGGATCCCCAAGAGCCAAGCAGTTCTTGGTGATGGTTGGATGGAACATACCTGGAGTCGATCCGTTAGTACCTCGGAAAAGGGGTAGTCTTGTACCTTTTTGTTATGGGGTCGTGTCCCATTTTCTAAGGTACTTTTGGAGGGTCCAGGTAGACTCGAAACCACCCGAACTCCGAACTGGGTGGCGCCGGCAGGATGGCGTCTTCCTTCTCCCACCCAACAAAATTCTCATCCTCGAAGGTTGAAAATCCCATGTAACCATTCTGAAAACGCTTCCCTGGAGCAAGGGCAGAATGGCTCAACTAAAATGCAAAGGCACAAAACCACTAAGGGCGAAAAGCAACTCGGATGGAAGCGTCCCAAGGGTGTCTTCAGCAATGGGTTGACTGACACAAATGGCAAGAGTTCACTCAACGCAACCAACTGTTGATGCGTCTCACTGCAAGAGATGTCCTTCCTGCTCTCTGTTTCTAACCCTGGAAAAGCTGACTAGCAGAACGTAGCAGAACTATCAATGCGATCAAATTGTTGCATGGTGAGGGCAGCCCCAAAACCATACAGCATCGTTCCGATAGAAAGACCTTGACAGCCAGCATCAGTACGATAAATCCTTCGATCTGTGCCAAAGTCATCGGTGATAGACATGCCGAACAGCAAGTGCTTGGTCATGAAAGATTTGCATGTTGGTTGATGTTGGTACCTATGATGCACAACTCAATCTATTGAACAACCTCATCTGCCGAACAGCAACTTAGGAGTGCTGCAACACTGTTCTAGTTTGTTTCGCATTTTCAAGGTTCCAAGGTCGCAACCATCTCAGCACACGCCAACCCAAACACTCCAGGAATATGGAATAACTGTGTGTGAAAAAAAAACTAAAATTAGGTTGGTTTCAGGGATCAATGTCGGTATTCCATACACATGCAAGCCCATCAACTGTCCCAATGATTTCCTTCGCCAGCCTACTAAAGAAGTCTAAGGTCTGTCCGTCCCAAGATCTGTGCAAACGATGTCCCTCACACCAACCGACTCCACCACCATACCCGAAACAGTCCATGGGACTGGCATATATGCCAATCAGTTGGGGCAGTTTCACGGGCTGTATCGCATGTATTCTACCATACAATGGAGTGTCAGCACTACTGGCAGAAGAACCTGACCAAAAATTAGTTGTCCGCAAAAATCGAGGGGTACGCGGTACACTTGGACGAAACCATGAATAGTCCATAAGGCAAAACGTGGATTTGCTTAAGGAACCAGAAAACCAGATTCCTTTGAAGGGGATTCATCCATAGGGAAAATAACACATCACCCTAAGCAAATCCAGGAAGCCTACTTTCCTTCACGAACAGGGGGTGAGATCCACTTCCATGTGTTCGTTGGAGTGTAAGCCAAGCTAAAACCATTACTGACCCACCAACCCACCAACCTGCCAAGCCAAGCTTCCTTTGCAAACCGAAAGAACCACACCGACTTCTCACGCAACGCGTTGCGCGGTGTCCCAACGCCGCGAAAGCCGCCACGCGCCGCCGGTGTCCAACGCCATGCGCTGCATGATCCGACGAGCCTCTCGAAGTTGGGGTTGTGCAGCGCGGTCACTGGGATGGGCGTGAGATCCAGCAACGGCGTGTGCGCCTGGACAGCGGTGCGGAGGAACACCCAAAACAACACAGCGAGGGGAGTGGTCACCTGGATGGTCTGGGAACCATGAATTAATCTTCAAATTTCACGAAACAGACGCGTCTGTTCAATCCCTGCAAACTGGACAGCGGTCAAAATGATAGCGTGGCCTTCCTGTGCACCTAGCAGTCCCATGGTGCCGCTAATTAACCCAAAAGGCTTTTCGATCAAATAATACTATCTCACAATTTGGCTTTGGAGCAAAAATGATCATGTGATTGAAATCTGATATAATTTGATCTTCAATTCCAATTCAATGGAATACCTGGACTTGAATGACAAGCATGGAGCATTTTTGGAATCAGTTTTTGGAGGCAAATCTGCTATTTATGTCAAGACATGTTTAGAACACGTGTAAACATGTGAGTGAATGCTCAAACAAAATATAGCTCGATGTGATCATGTTGTTTTTTGTTTAATACATGACACATGTATTATATATATAATATACCTGCGGAACCTAAAACCTAAGAATTGTTCGTCATTTGCCAAAAACCAAGGATTTTCATATTGGAACGAGTATTTACGGGTCCGAACGGGAATTCTTCGTCCAAGCATCAAAATGCAACATTTGGTTGCATATGGTGACATACAATGTGTACCAAAAAAATCGCATATGATAAACCTCTCACACTCCTGAAGCAAGCCTTTGTTTTCTTATCGCCTCTCTCGCATCCACATCATCATCACCTGCGCACAGTACCTTTGGTAGGATCGAAGTATTCGCTGACGTGGACTTACGTTCCTTGTCAGAACGCAAAACTTTCCGATGAAGTCTTCATCGCTTCCACAGCTTTCAGCCATGGGGTTGGCCACCCAGGCACATGACCGTCGCTGAATATCCATCCAGGACAAAACGTGCCACATCATGTGGCACTTTGGCATGACACCAAACCTGGACAACGATTCCTGATGACACAACCACGCAAGTCGTGCATACCCTTTCAGGAAGTGTTTGCCAGCTTGGATGATGGTGTCCGCCTCATTGGAAGCAATGAAGAACCTGCTTTTGAAGAGGCTGCTCATGAAAAAGTTCACTGCCCTGGAAGTAGATGCCTCGCAAGTATCGTTCAAACATCAACTTTTCTAAAAAGGAACTTTAGAGGAACACTGCACATATGACCGGACATGACCAAACTACAAAACATGTCCATGGGGAACGAGCTACAATAAGACGGAAGCACTCGTCATGGGAAGACTCCAAGTTATGCGACTTTGTGAAAGCCTCGATAAACTGACACAAAGTTGTAGTCAGTGCGCCCTTGGACCATCCACCCGTTGGCTCTTTCGAACCGCTCCATGCCAACAAAGAACGATCGATCTTTTGAGTGTAATTTGTCTTTGAATTCTCCTTGCAACGCTCCAGAAACAAAAGCCGTCCCCCCCTTTGACACCATTTAAAGATCTTGGCCACTGAGCAGCACATGTAAAGTAAGAAAACTGACACAGCAAAAGCAAGGATCTTTGCAGTACTCGATGTACAATGCTGACATCTCTCCCATGCGTTCATCGATGCTCGAACCCGGAAGAACCTCCTGCAGCATGGCCAAAGATGAAGCAGCGTAGCTCTTGCCCATGCCAAGGGTGATTGTGTGGAAAAGGTCCACCTTGTGGAAGAAACACTTTCGCTCCTTCTCGTGCATCAGAACTCGAGTGAAAACCGCTTCCTCGTCCCAAGGGTCTTCCGTTGCAAAGGTCGCTGCATAGGGAGCAGTATCTGACCTGAAAAAGATTGACAGGTCCAGAGGTTTGAGAATGGATGTAAGAAAGGTAACACCCCAACCACAACCAAACTTACCAACAAATTAAATCTGAACAAATGAAAGAAATTGTTAGCAACGCCAAGCCACATATTCTCATAATCAAAGTTGGGTCTGCCAGCAAGACACAGGTGGCAGATCCCAGTGCAGGCCACCCGAGATGATGGGGCCTTGGGAACGTTCCGGTAGGAGCGAAACAAATTGGCTGAAGTTGCCTGACAGTGGGACAAGGCCAGGCGAAACATCGACTTGCAACATCATACACCCATTCCAAAGTGAGAGGTCAGACGGTCAGACCCTGAAACCCAGGAGAACAAAACCTTGCGGCATTTGTCAAGGCACCAGGTAAGGCCAGTCGCCCTTGTTCCCAAGAGGGATGGGATGCAGCAAGTC
The DNA here is from genome assembly GCA_963970005.1 of Durusdinium trenchii. Classification (NCBI taxonomy): domain Eukaryota; class Dinophyceae; order Suessiales; family Symbiodiniaceae; genus Durusdinium; species Durusdinium trenchii. The sequence goes on along the minus strand of CAXAMN010021224.1, from coordinate 1,073,485 downwards.
ACCTGACAGCAAAGGCACACCCCTGCGAGAAGCAGCGTCCACTGAATTCACCAGCAGCTCCATGAACTGCAAGTATACCTCGTGGTCATCCCGGTACTCTTCCTGAAGTTTTCTGAATAAGTCACCATTCAGGCTGCATGCATCATGGTATGGTAGAGACGCGCATGCACGCGCACACTGAAAAAACAACAAAGTCAAAATATGCCTTTCCACATTGTGGGCCCAGAGTCCCTGAGCAAAGCACCAAGCAAAAACCGTGTCTCCAACGCGTGCCCTGCGAAGTTAATTCCCTCATTCATCTCATCGTTCACGACAGGCCCACATCTGTGGCTGGCAGTGCCGCATCCAATGCAGGAGTGAACGCTGAAGACCATACATCCGTCCCTTTTGTACGTCGTGCCTTCATCTCCGTGCAAGAAAATCGGCCAAGAAGTCTCCATGTGGAGATCACCGCTATCGAACAAATCAAAGACCTCGTGGCTGCCATGCATCAGCCTGTACTTTGTCCAAAAGTCACGTAAAATCGGTCCACATTTTGCCAGGGTGTCATACTCTGGCCCCAGACGAAAGAACTTTGCCAACTTTCCATTCATATCAAGCGCTTTGATCAAGGACTCAAGCTTTATGAACGGGTACTTCAAGTCATTCCCCACACGACCATGTGAGAACTCCACCCCCCAAGCTCAGCCCAAACTTGATAAACACCTTTGACACGATCTCTTCCTCACACGTGGGCAATTGCGGGCCTGTGTCATCCCCGGTCTTGAGAGCATCGAGAGACACCAACATGTTAATTGATTCTTTGGGGGCCAGTGGAAGCATCCAGTATACAATCCCAATCAATACACTGAACATGACTTTTGATCCAAGCTACTGAGTGGGTTTCAGGAGCTTTGTAAAGCTCACGAAGTACTGGACAAATTGCAGCCGCATGGCCTTGCTTCCCTTCTCGCATATCATACTCCATGATGCTGTTGGCTCGCTGGATGATGTCATTGCATGGAGCCTGGAGGTCATGGTCATACGATTCATAGGTAAGGGCACTATAAGTAAGGGCGTGTTTCGATAAGCATGATTTGCGCACGCATCGGTCTATAACTATCGGTCCATGTATGGGATTCATGTGCATGGGTTCAATTTCAATCTCCCAATTCCGCAAGCTCAATGGTTGGCATACCGCTCAGCTGAGCAGCTCCACGGGAGTAGCTCCAAGCAAGATCCTCGGCAGAAGTGGACGGACCTGGCGTTCGGATAGGGTGGCAATGCATCGTTTGGTTCATGGATGTTCATGGTGACATCGTACATGCGAACTCAGCTCAGCTGCACATTTTGCGCTAATGTTTCAGTGGCCGCAATTGAGCCATCACAGAACGTACATTCTGTGGCCAGGTCCCTACCATGTTGCTGCCCCACAAGCCTAAGGGCAACAAAAGTAAGGTTGCAATCCCCCTTCAATCCTGTGAGCTCTGAAAAAGATCTTTGGAACTCATGTGAATTCACTTAAACAAAAACATCGGCCTAGTATTTCTTTAAAGCCAACAGGTTGAAGATCCCAAGCCCTCTAAAGGTCTACTCTGACTCTGGTCAGCTGCAGTCCAACAGAGGATAACTATTGCGGTTGCCTGACTTGCCTCTGGCAAGTCCCTCAAAATCGAGCATCGAGGGTTGGAGACCAGGGCATGAGACAACAAAGGAAGATGCAAAACAAACTCTATTTGTTCAACCATGGCTGTAGCCCACATATGCTGAGACCCGTGTTGGAAACTATATTTGAGTAAAAGTTGTTTTGACAATCTACCCACCATAACCCATGCACCCAAAGCCAACACCTCCGTCACTAGTCGGCTTTGGCCTTTGCCTTTGGCTTGGCTTTTCCCTTAGCCGAACCCTTTGGTTTGGATTTGGCTTTGGCGCCCGCGCCCGCCGGATCCTCAGGTGATTCATTCTTATTATTATCGCCCTTCTTGTTCTGGAGCTTCTTGATGTCAGCCAGAATGAGCCTGGGAAGGTGGATCAAGGTATGGTGAAATCTCTCTATATAGTAACAACTGGGTTGTTTTCCTTTGGATCTGACAGTGCTTTTAATTGGAGTTACAGGGCCATGAGCTTGCATTGAAAAGTACAACCATGCACGGCAACTCAATTTAGGAAGCCGAGAAGCTTGTGCTTCGGCTCGATTGCAATAAGGTCTGCGCACCTGAATGCAACCCCAGGTCATGCAAGTATATGGCCAAGCAAGTAAGGGTTTGGTTTGGACACGATCGAAATCAATTTATCAATTTGTCCTCGAATCAGAAACATTGCCACATGCCACCACACAGACCAACTGCCACAAAGTTACGGTTTTTTTGGCAGACTCCTTTGCGAGGTTGATCTTCTCCTTGAGCCTCGGCAACGGTTGCAAGGGAGGAGGCAAGGGTTTCACGCAAGATCCCAGAACCTCGAGAGTCTTATGCCATCAAAACGTCACAAAATATAATATATGTTCGTCCAATGTTTTGGCTATGCAGCACCTCGAACGATTCAAGAGAATTTGCGGGCTCGGTGACCCACATCAATGCTGCTGGAAACACTCATGCAGACTAATGCAATAAAGGCCGTGCCTGTGAACGAATTAGCCTAGCATCGCTTGGACGCTTGAATGATTGAAACACAAAATAGGTGAAATATGGTCCTTCAAGAGCTTCCGACACTGTTTCACCTCCATCGCGCTCGTTGCGGCAACCTGGCTTTCCTCGGAACCAAGTGCACATGGAAGGGCCGGGATATACATGTGCAGCGACCACAGCATATCATATATAAGGAAGGGTTGCGACTGGTAGCCATGCACATGTATAAAGGTGTTTCAGTGCCCAACCAAAAAAAGAAAAGGTATAATACTATATCGAAATGCAAGTGTCCTTTGTACTGTTGGATGAGAGCTGCTTCAAGAAAGGATGGGCCCGTAGGTTCACTGGATACAAAGACTGCAACCATTGTTTCCCATTTCTGATAGGGGTCACAAGCGTAGCCGAAAACCGGGTTGTGGAACCTGAAGTGCGGACAATGGGTGTATCCAATCTTGAAGACCAAAGGCCCTTGCGTTGCCAGAGCCCTTTCAAGAGAGCAAATTGCGTGTTTCAAGACACTGCCTGACACAGAGCCTTTCCTGGGAAGTTGGCAGTCCAACTTTGGGTCAGCATAGATCTTGTTCAAGCAAGACGTGGTTCGTTTTAGCTTCATGACTCTATCGTCCAGGTGAGCCATCCAGGGGTGTTCCACTCTGTCCTCCATGGGGAAACCACACACATTTGAAGTCTAGAGTCTAGACCCCCTGAAAAGAACCTGAGTTTCACGAGAAGGAAAACAACCCTCCGAACTTGGCGTCCTCAGGAAAGAGTTGCCTTGCGCCCAAAGTAGCATCACTGGCCTTGCTGCGGATGCATGGCTTGATCGAAACTATGAGTGACACTGGTCATATGCGTTGCGGTTCTTGGCCGCTGTAGTCTTTCACAATTTGCTGTCTAGTCGCATGTCGATTGTAGGAAATCAGCTCATGTAGCCAAGCGCTTTCATCATCATCATGATCGCACGCATCGCAATCCATGCCAGTGTTACACCCTAAGGATCCGAGAAGCCACATTTAAAAATAGCTTCTGGTGGAAGCTAAGATTTTAGGCTGGCAGCCATGGAAAGTGGCTTCCGGGTTTTGAACTCTAGAAGCTACAAAAAAGTGGCTTCTGCAAATCAGCATGTGCATCTTTTTCCTTGGCACAACTGTGTGAGACAAGGTGAAACATATTGTACCTATGGTTGCATGGCCTTCTTTCAGGCTGAAGCTGGACATCGGATTTGGGCCTTCTTCAGGCTGAGCTGGGCAAGTTGACATTCAGAGGGGGTGTGTCATTCATGAAACAAAGGAGGGTTTTCTCTGCTTCACTGCTTGCATTTCTCTTCCCACCCCTTCTGAGTGCCCACTGCTGCATGCAGGCTAAATCAAAAATATGCCCAGCCAAGTGCCACTTAGGCTTGGCATGCCAGGAACAAACATCATTTTCATCTTCTCCTTGAATGTGAGATTCCAATGCCATGTACTGGCTCTTCAATGCCCTTCCATATTTGGCCAGCTTCCTGCCATTGAAAGCTTCCACGTGCTGATCGACTTGGGTGGTGAAGGTGGCAACTTTGTGGATTGCTTTTTGCAGGCTGGTGCCTGTGTCAAACTCGTGTGCACTTGTCAAAGTGCTCAAAATCCCCTGCCTGCAGGTTCAGGGGCCTTCCCAGGCTGTTTGGGCAATTGCGCACTGGCTGGGACACCCAACTCTGAGTAGATAGTCTGAATATGTGCCCACAATCTGCTTGCTTTTTCTGGCTTCTTCCCTTCATAGCAGGGCAACAAAGCGTTCAAAACTTGCCCTGCACAGGCTGCACCACATCCTTCATCCATGACACGCATCCAATCAGGGACTATGGTGTGGTTGGCAATTGGGTTCACATGGAAAAGTGGTGCTATGGCCTTTTTTCTGTATTCCAGGCTTGCCAGAAATTGGGCCTTGTCCAGGCTTTGGCTCTTTCTCTGATCTAATGTTTGGCATCTCCACTCACCTGGCTTGCAGGAGCACAGCCAACACATTCCTACTTTGACATTGTGCATAGGACAGCCATGCCATTTTACATTCCAATCCCAATCTCCTCGCATCATAACTACAACAGCCTTGCGCAGGCTTTTGCCAATTCTTGTCAATCGAAAGGATTCTTCGAAAGGAGCACCATCATACCTTAATGCAGGCTGCATTCCCAATACCAAATGTTTCAGGCTCCAAGCAAGAACTTCCAAGATGGCCTGCGTGGTCTCTGGCCTTGCAATGAATTTGGCATCAACGCAAGTAAGGGGGACTCTAATGCCTTGAGGCCAAGAGGTTGACAGTGATGAAATCCAAGCTAGATTGGTTCATTCTGCCTTGCAGCACAGGCACTCCATCACCATGAATACCTAGAGGCACCATGCCTTGCGCAGGCTCACCGCAATCTGCACAGCACTGGGCCAACTTTGTGCAGACTCCAGCCTTCTCCAGCTTCTGCAGCTGATAGCGCACATCCTTCCAAGCTTCCCTGTCAGGTGCCTCATAATGGCCTTCTGCAGGCTGACTTTGGGCCTTGGCCTTGGCCCTGGCTTTGGCCTTGGGCTTGGCCTTGGCTACAGCTTTGGGTGAAATTTTTCATTCTGATTCTGGGTGCTTGGGGTGAGCCCCTTGCAGAATCCTTGGTAGGGGTGCCTTCCTCAGGCTTGTCTTTGTGAGGAGTGGCTGTCTCTTGCTTCACTACAATGGTGCCTTGTTCAGGCTCTGGTGGTCCGCCTCTTTCTAGGTGGCGTGGGTGCCAGGTTTGGTGTGTTTGTGCTTGTTGTGTGGCGTTGGTTGTTTGAAGGTGCTGGTGTGTTGGTGGTCCTTTTCTGGTGTGTTGGTGGCCTGCCCTTGATTTTTCAAAAGCTGCAGCAGAGATGCTGAGAGACCCAAAAAGTAAGAAAATGTACGAAAAAGTACGAAAATCGTACTTTCGTACTTTTGTACTTTTTATACATTTCCTTTTAATTTAAAAGGAAATATATAAAAACATAAAAAAGTACAAAAGTACGAAAGTACGATTTTCGTACTTTTTTTGTACTTTTTGCTTTGGTGTTTCTGGCCTTTTGCAGGCTCACCTTACCAATTTTTGGGGTGAACCACTCACCTTCAAGACCTTGGGGGGTGAACCACTCACATCTCAAGTAGTATACCTGTTCCAGGCTTCCCCTAATCCAACACCTACCAACCACCACCACTACCAGCAACAACCAACCACAAAACCCCACTCCCCACCCAAAGAGCTTTTTTGCAGGGCTGCCAAAGCTCCATTTCTGTACAAGCCTTTATCCAGGCTAAGAAGACAGCTGTGGTTTTGAATGGATTTTGTTCAGGCTTGAGCTGACCAGTGGTGGAGTTGGCCTTTGTTCAGGCTTCAGCCATGGGGTGTGCTGGCCTTTGTTCAGGCTTGAGCTGTGCAGTGCCCACTCAGAAATCCAGAGTGCCTTTATCATCAGCACCATCATGAGCAGCATCATCTCCTTTTTTGGGCTGCTCATTCTGGCCTTGTGCAGGCTGCTCATTCTGGCTCAGGCTCCACTGCCTGCTCAGCCTCTGCAGGCTTTGATGCATTTTCTGCGTTGGGCTTGGGCTTTTTGCATTCTGGAACTGTCTCTTCTTTTGTACCAGTTGACTGACTTGGGCCTTGTTCAGGCTTTGGTTTTTCTTCATTGCTCCGGAAACAGCCTTGTTCAGGCTGGGCTGGTGTGCCTTGCGCAGGCTGAGCCCTCCTTGGTTTAGGAGGTTCTGGAGGGTTTGGCCTGTGCTGGCTTTTGCTTCTTGCCCTGCACTGCCTTGGTCCAGGCTCAAGGCCTCTTCTTTCCCTCTCCCGCCTTTCCATCGCCATGGCTTGCTGTCTGTCCCTTGATCCTCACCAAGGGGTGCCTTTATGCAGGCTGTGCTGGCGTGTCCTTCAGCAGCTGATCTTTGTATGAGACCAGCTGCTTTTTCCCCAGGCTTGCCTCTTCACAGGCTTTAGCCATAAGTGCAGACATGACTCTGTCTTGGTCAGGACCCCTAGGCAATTGCACATTCACCAGGCAAGTTGGCTTGCTGCCTTCTTCAGGCTTGGACACAATGTAAGCCTTGTTTGAAGCTTTGGTTTCCTTAACAAACCCAAAGGAAAGGCTCTTCTTCCAACATGCCTTGGCTTTTCTTGCTGCACTTGGCCTTTTGCAGGCTGGCACTTTCTTTGGCACTTTTTTGCACGATGGCCTTTTTGCAGGCTCCAGACCTCGTTGTGTCACTGCTGTGCTTGCAGCTGCTTTCGATTTGCACCACCTCTTGGTCTGATGGTAGAATGGCAGCTGGGGATTCTAAAAAAGTGATAGGTGCTGGGCCTTGCTCAAACTTCTCTTCTGCAGGCTGAAGGGCTTTCTTTTTTGGTGTCTTCTGGTTAAGCCTTCTCACTGGCCTTCTGCAGGCTGTGGAGTGCCAAACAGACTTTGCATCAAACCCATCAATAGACCAGAGGTCTTTTCTCCAGTCTTGAGTTTTTTCCATTTTCTTCTCAGAAAGTTTTTGCATTCATGAATTTGGTTCACGATCAACTTGCATTCTGATGTGGTCAATTTATGGTTGGCTTTCTTTCATTGCTTGCCTTTCCACAGGCTTGCTCAGAGCCCCATGCTTGAACCACACATCCAAAAACAATGCATGCCTTGCGCCGGCTTTTTTTCAGGGTCAGCTGACCACAGGTTTTTTATTGCAGGCTGATTGCTTCTCCTGACATCTATACCTAGCTTGTTTAAAGCCAAACAGCTGCAACATATCAAATAGCATGTTTCCAAGAAGCGCTTCTGGGAAGCCACAAAAAAGTGACTTCCCAGAAGCGCTTCTTGGAGGTGGTAGCATGAGTTTTGGCAGAAGCCACATTTAGAAGTAGAATCTACTTTTCATGGCTGCCAGCCAGTTTTGAGAAGATAAGATTTGTGGCTGCCAGCCATGAATCTTAGCTGCCAGCCACAAATCTTATCTTCCAGCATTGGCTTCTAGGGGGGCCAGAACCTTGGAAAGTGGCTGGCAGCCATGAAAAGTAGATTCTCGGATCCTTAGGGCAGGCTATCGGAAAACCCTTCAGATCCCTCCAGCAAGTTGTGTTCGACCGAAGTATCAAATTTGTTTATTTTTGAAAGGGAATATGGGTGAGAATGAGAACTTGCACATGGATATAACATATTAAAACAAGAAGACAACACTTTACCAATCTTGAGCCGTAGTCGAGGATTTATCAAGCTCGCACTGCATGAGCGTTGAGACAGATCGATCGATCTCGAGGTATAGTTCTTAGCACCGTTGGAAACCACGATGCAGCCAAGGAACTCTGGGCTGACTTGCTTCTCATCATCCATCAGGATCAGTTCCGCTTTGAGCCCCGCCAGCACTTGATACGTGTTGCTGAGGCAGGCGTCGATGTTGGCCAGGGTCCTGATGAACCTGACAGTATTGAGCCGGTCCGAAGTACAGCGCGTTGAATTTCATGATGCCTTCTTCCAAAGCAAGATCGAACTCTTGCGCTAGGAGGTTTGTATATACGCTATATGGAAACTGCATGACGGCCATGACAGGCAATTTATTTTTCTTCCTGCAATCGAAGAGCGTTTGGAAATCTGTGTGTGTCTACATGTTTCGATATCTCTGACAAACTTTACGGCAACCCGGACCCCACCCCATGCATTATAGCAAAGATACCCATCTTTTCCAGGGAGTTCCTCCACCTCTTCGATTTGCCCCTTAAGCTTGTTGCAGTGCACGATTCGAGTGTGCATGCTGTCCATGAAGCGGTTCAGATCCGGTAAGACCTGCCCCAAAAAATCAAAGATATGATTCACGGAGCCAGCTTCTGCACGTGATAAACAAAGAGCTGGCCTTCTCACCCATTTTCTCTGCCAGTGGTTCCAAACCCGCTTCATTGGCAAGGGCCAATTGCCAATGGCGTGTCCAAGCCCTTGCCAGCTGAACTATCCACAGAAACCTCCTTGGATTCATGAAAGACGTGCACGTTACTTCAAACTAGGATGACAAGGGATCGATGTCTAGGCGGATTTGCTGGAAAGGCTCGCCGAGATCAGTGATTTCCGTCCGTTTGCGCATCTCGCTTTGCTTGATCGTTTGCTTCGTGACCGTCTCAACAAAATACTCCTTGATGTCAGGATTGTATTTCCAAGGCCTGCGCAAATCCAACGTTAAATTATTGTGTGGTGGACAAGACGGGATGGCTCTATAGTCCAATAGAAACAAGGAAACTGGCAAACAAAGATAAAGCAGCATCAAACTTGCCAGCCCCACCGAATCAGGGCGGTAGGAAATTTCTCACAATAAGCGACAATGGATTTGATCGCTTCCCTAAGCTTTCCGCACATGTTAAATCTATACTGCATGAATTTAGGTCAGTCAATCATTCGACATAATAGTAGTGTAGTAGAGAACATCATCAATCCTGTTGCCAAAGTGCGGACTGAACTCCTTAGAGGCCTTAAGCTTTTCTTCAGTCATCCAGGACCCGTGAATCTCCGACTCCTTTGCTTCCATCCTTTCACGTACTATGATCACGCGGGAGCAGAATTCAGCCTTGGGAGCGTGGCCAAAATTAGGGGCAAAACGTTTAAAAAGAGTTTGCTTTTCACACCTTACAAGGTTTGCAAGGTGTCAATGGTTAGATCCGTCATGAGTTTTCTAAGCGTTGATGTTGAACAAACACTTTTTGAGAATGTTGGGCGCACATCAAGATAAGATTCACTTTGCCCCAATAATGCACGAATCCATGTTGCATGCAACTCTCTTTAAAACACTTGTTTCAAAAACAGTACCCGCGCGAGCACGAAACAATAGTCAGGAAACGCGGACTTTCTTGTGGGCGTTTTTCCCAGCAGCACCAAGTTTCTCCAAAGTTTCTGTCAATGCGATTTCTAACCACTCTCTCCCCTCACCACCAGCTTTCCACTGTTCATGAGTCTGGGAGTCAACGTGGCATTTCTTGCTCTTGGCCTTCACCTCGCAGAGACGCCGAAGGCGCATACGCAGGGCGTCATGACTGATCACCTGAATCGAAACAGAGAAGTTCGCCGAGTTCATTGTGCCACCATTTACAGTAAAAGCAAAGCAAATGCAATCCAAAACGCTGAATTTCCAGCTGGTGTGACGATCATGTCATCACCACCCTCCTTCTCCCCATTACCCTCCTCCTCGTCCTCCTCAGCCTCTTCGCCCGTCTCGCGCGAATCTGGGCTACGCTGCTTGCTCTGTGCAGAAGCAAGATTTGCTGCGCTAGTGTTGCCACATGTTGCTTTCGACGTTGGGGCTGCCGGCGCTGCTGGGGTTGCTGGCGCTGTGTTTGCAAGTTGTTTCTCTAAGTTTGCAATCTTCTCCAACGCCATCCGAAGAAGAGCGTTGTCCTGAGATGGTTCAGCAGCAACAGGCGCAGGCAAGCCAGGGGCAGGGGCAGCAGGGGTAGCATAGGTTGGTGGTGCGGGAGTTGCCTGTGGCTGTGCAGCGGAGGCTATCAAAGTAGAAGACTCTTGAAGCTGGGAGGAGAACGTGTCAACGTGTTCCACCTCCTGTGACTTTGGGGGGATGGATGCCTTCTCGGGGTGTGTCAACGTATGTTCCTGTGCTTGTCAGACGCTGGAGCGGGTGACCTCGCAGGTTGGAAGGCAAGTCTTCTTGACAGACCTCTAGAGTCTTTGGCGTCTTCTTCTCGGGTGACAACTTCTCTGTCGACACTGGTGTGGGGCGTTTTTGCGGCCCCGGAGTGTCAGCAGGCATAGGGTGATCCATAGTGGCATCCCCGGAATGCAGGCCACCACCAGCTGCAGCATCAGGCCCCTATAGTGTTTGCAAGTTCTCATGCACTACCAAGCCCAACTGGACCAACAAAATTAATGTTTCTCAACTTGGTTGCACTTCACGCTGCGCCAGATAGGGTTCCATAATTTGTCATCTCCCTAGATCCCTATCGCATTTCGCTCATCCGAATTCCAAGGAACAGTCTCCACTCCTCCAACTGGAGCAGCAAGCATCGCGCCAAGCTGATCTGCATCCTAGGCCAGCAGTACAGCCCCAAGGCTGCAACAAGAGGGGGCATGGGCGTGTGTTGGGCATGACTTTGATCGAGACAAATCACTGCTGGCAGTGTTGCCATAGACCACACGTCATCATTATTCGGCTCTTCCTTGATCTCCTTCTTCGGCGCCATGAAGCGGGAAGTGGAAGCCTCGACACTCGCTCATTGGGGCTGCGACCTAGAATAGTGATTTGTCCCGGTTTGGGGTATGTTGCGATGATGCATTCAAGCTATTGTGTTTGGAAAGCTGCATGTACACTGAAAGTACAATTTGTAAACTCAAGGAGCCGGAAGTCCAGTTGTCTGAAGTAACTTTCTTGCTTCCTGCCAGACTCGAGATATTTTACGAGAATTAGGGCATGTTTGCACACATCATCATCCATGAATCCGAAGTATATGAGAGAATGGAAGTGAAACAATTTGCAAAAAAGACACTGAAACGGTCCTGGATGGATTGTAACAATTCTTCCCTCGACATCGTAGTTGGGTCAACTACAAGTTCCATGCCAGCCATCTCAGCACAAACCCTGGCACCTTTGGCCAGCTCACTGCAACTCCACTGGTTGCTTCTGAGTGAGGTGGCCATACCTACAGAGCCTACACCAGCCTATGATGCAAAGTCACTTGGCCTGTTGGGAACGGGCTTCGGAACACATCGTGTGTCCAAACTCGCAAGAACAGGGTGCATTTGAATCTGACTCTGCATGCAAAGGATTTGCTTTCGCACAAAGATTTCATGCACAGTCATGGTTTGGCCATCAAGGCCACATGTGTCCTTCAAACAATCGCAAGAAAGACGTTAGCTCGAGTAGGTTGTATCAAAAGCCTGATCATGACCTCGAATCGCCTCGAATAATCCTCTCACGCGAGCCACACTTTTATACATGTTGGTTCGTGTCGGTTCCCTCAAAGCACGCTCTTCCAGATTTTGACAGGCAAACACTGGGCCGGCCCAAGTTGAAGCTTGAAGGAGCAAAGTTCAAATTCAAACCTCTCAGTTGAAATACCAAAAACCTGAGGGGTCCTGAGAGGAGACAGCCTCGGGAGAACAAAACCATTCAACACCAACTCTGTTTGGACGCTATGAAAAATGCAACATTTTGTTGCATTTCCGAACGGCTCCCGAATGCCTTTTGAACGCAAATTGAACGCATTGTGAACGCATTTGAACGGGTACGGGTTTGAACGGGTACGGGTTCGGCTAAATGTTGCATTTCTGGAACGGTTTTTAACGGGTTCGATCGGGTTCGAACGGGTTTGAATGGGTTCGAACGGTTTCGAACGGGAAGGTAGCCCTTCTATGTCAGAAGGATTGTTAAAAGCTGAGAATGGGAGACCAGAAGGGTTTGTCAGCGCTCATATTAATTTTCCATAATCGAACTTTGGGGTTTGATTTCCCCAGAAGGTCAATGGATGAGGTCAGGAGGCAAAAAAGAAGCAAGCACATCAACGGCAAACGCATGTGGTGCTGGAAGCTTCGTCAGCAATGGCCCAGAATGGATGACCCTGTAAAAGGTTAAAGGGTTTCCTTGAAAGACGCCTGGACCCCACAAGCAATCCCACACGCTTAAAGGGAGCCTTGGAGCTTGTTCACCTCTTTGGAATTGATTATAATATATACCTTTCATGCTTGACCAGAATGAAATGCTGGCTGGGTCTATAGGTGCATGCTTGTTGGTCGCTAGCATCCATGCCTGTTGAATTTCAGATCCTTTACTTAAGCTTCTTGGGCCCAGTGTTCCTGGCTGCCATGCCAACAAAAAGGCCTTTGCCGTTTGACTCTCAGTTAGGCCGCTGTACACACTACTCTCCCCGTGCTGCCTCCACACCCCTTGGATATATTGTATTGTACGGTTTCTTTTGAGAATCCATGAAGTGTTCTATAAAATGAATTTTATCGGATTTTCTTTTGCTGTCACAGGGCACTGTCGAAAGGAATCGCGGCTTGAAGCCTGGGATGAACAGGTTTTTGAGTCTACCAATCAACATCCAACCCGCGTAGAAACCCAAAGGACTGCGTATGATAGGTGCTTCATAAGCTCCCCCCCAGTAGGATTGCTGAGCGTGAATCGAATGCAGGTGTGACGGTGTGATAATTATTTCTTCAAAACTGCGAGTTTGAGATTTATACATTAGAATGCTATGATAGGACAACCTTTTGGTTCATCGCATACAAGGTTTTCCCTTTGGGATGAGCCATGGAACTCACAATATCCACATTGCATGGTTCCAAAAATCTTTGAAAAAAACAAGTTCCATAAGTTGGGTGCCAAGCATGCAAACACGGTAGGGTTTCTGGCCTAGGAGAAACCGAGGAGTCAGAACTGCCTGGGAAACACTTGCTTCCAACGATCCGGCATTTGCAAGGACCTGTTCCCACGCAAGTAAACCACTAAAGGCTTGAGGTGGGCATCCTCCCACCAAGTATCGCCATCCCATGACATGGCAGCAAAAATCTCAGGACCATTGGAAGCCCCTTCCTCGAGCACCGGCTTGCCTTCTCCACAAGTCTTGAGCTTTGGCATCAATTCAGCTGCGGCCTGGCCAAAACGTACTGGATATATCCTCAGTACGGACAGAGCGGAAGTAGAAACCCGGTGAAGCCCGATGATCCCCAATGAGCTTTAGTATAATTTGCCCTCCGTGGAACCAAAATCAATACTCTGCATATTGATGTTTATTCGGTTTATTGGTCTATGCAAGCAGCTTTACCTTTCAACATATTTTTGTTAAGGGTTCTGCTGAGAATCTGTGTCTTTTTCAAGGATGATGTGCCCTTCCAACGCAGTATTCCCTGTGCATCACGATACCGCTCGGTTGTTTGCAGTGCCTCAGGATTGTCTTCACGAAATTTTTTGAGGTTAAGTTTTCCACGATTGAATTTTTTCAACCCATTTGGTGTTGCTCAGAGCTTTATGACGCTTTGGAGATGATCCACCGAAGTGTGCCATCCACCAACCCGATTTGTAAACCTCGGATCACTCAATTAAAGAGAATGAGTCGTGTTTGGCAGCCAAAAGAGTGTAGGCAAACAACCATGGTGATATGACATGCAGCTTGCAACTGAAAAGCTGGAACTTGCTTGTACAGCCACTGCATTTTCTCATAGAATTCCATCATGCTAGAGCCAGGTTGCTCCAGCATGAACGACCCCCCATGGGCAACACACAAAAGAGCCAATAGCACTGCCCTTAGTTCCCACCCATGCGGAGGAGTATGGAGGAGTTGTTGTAGTATAGGCAGTTGAAAATTCCAAATATTAATATGCAAAAAGAGTGGAAAACAACACCGTGCTGGTGCACAACAGAGGCACCGAGCACACATACCGTTTGCTTCTGCAACACTCTTGTGTCTAGTGTTTCCTGTGGCATAGACTAAAGACCGCCGGCTTGTTCCAATGTTTGCTGAGCACCAAGTCGAACAAACCACTGCCATAAGAAGGCAGAAGCTGTCTTCCTTGCAAGAGAGCAGTAGCCAAATGCAGATCCTTATGTACAAGCAAACCTGCAGTTGCATGGTTCGAAAACAGATCGCAGGTATGCCATATGCATAAGGACACAAGGAAAAGAATGAACGAGAGTCAACCCTCCAAAAGCATATAGCAAAGGTTCGCGTATCCTGCGCTGGTCATGAAATCCATGGGGTTCTGCTTTTGATCTTTAGGATCTGGTGTGTAGTACTCAAGATCAACTCGGCAGGCCGGGTAGCCAGCTGACGAAACAGCACGCCAACAATTACCAACTCCTGCGAACATTTCCACGAATTCCAGCTCCTGCAAGAGCAGCTGAGCAGAGCCACCTATGGATCTCGAGTATATAACTCTAGACTCTAGACTTTAGACTGGAGCCATGTGGAAAAAGTCAACCAAGCCTGGGTAAAGCTTCCAAAGTTTCTCGAGTGGAAGACCAGGATCACAGCAGCCACAAATACCTTTGTTTTGTGACACTTGAATGCACAAACCCTTTTTGGCATACGTTGCTCATTGCTTGATGGCGTGATCTATACAAGTGTTCTTTTCTATATACGTGCATGTCTTTTGCGCTGCGTGATGCAAGTTGTAAACTGATGGGCAAAATACATCCAAGTGGCTTTTGGTGCCTTCAGAGCTGCCAGTCGGGCAACCAGCATATCCAAATCAACGGCCATGACACTTGTTGGAACGCTTGTTGGAAGACCAACAAGAAACCAACAGCGCTGAAACGTGCTGAAAAGGCTTCGCCAACATGGATCAATCTATGATTCTATGGTTTGACTTCCTCGCACTGAATCATGCACATGAAGTGCACACATTCATGCATGTGCACACTGCCAAAGACCATGCAAACACAATCTGAGGAAAGACTTTGCTGGGCTGACGGTCCATGACATGCTGAGGCACGCCGTGGGAGCGAGCTCGCTTTCGATTCCCCATGGTGCAGCTCACCTGCGGTGAGTGAAATGAGAACTAGCTGGATTCCAAACACGTGTTTGAAAAGGCTTGACCCTTGGTATTGCTGCTATCCTGCTTTCACTATATACGAAAAGGTTTTGGTGAGTATAATTGTACCACTTCACGAGCTTTTTTTTTTCAACTGGTTTCCCTGATTGCTATGTTGGATCCTTCCACCTGCCACTTCGCGACAATATTTCAATTGCGCAAAGCGAACACAGACGGAACATGGATCAGCCCCCCGAACGCACTAGCTTGTGCACATTCACACTGCTAGTCCACGATTGGTGTGTGGCCCCCCTTTCCAAACAGATTGCCTTAAACATGTATAGATAGATCGAGCTACAGAACGCACCACCTGCAACAAATGTGCTACCGCTAAACATCACAGACGGCTTTTGCCAGAGTCTATGGTGGCCACACATTGCCAAAACATAACAAGCGCTGAACAGATGGGTATCGAGACCTCATCATCCTGCTTCAGCCTAAATTGCTCAAGAGCTGCACAGTGAGCAGAACCTAGAACGAACTTCCGCATTGCCAGGCTCTTGTCTTCAAGGGATCGGGGCTCCGGAAGTGCGAAGTACTTCTGAACCTGCAGTCTTCTTGTTGTGAGCAATGGCTCAAGAACAGCTCAAGATTGAACATTCCAAACGACAAACGAGTTTGCATTTAACTTGCGACAAAACATACAGTGCATGCATATAATTCAAGTGTTCTGTAGGTGTTCTGTATAATCAAATAAGATCCCCACCCAGTGGCGTGCCAACACCAGGTTGGTGGAGATACACGGGCTTGGTCGAGAAAAGTAGGCAACTTGGGAGAAATCCTTCTGCTTGGGATCCTTTCGGACCTTCAGACCCACACATCCGCGGGACCAGTATGGTGAGATCTGCAGAGTCTCGTCCTTGTCAATCTCTGGGTGGTCATGCGCATGACGGCCTTTTGTCCCCAAAGTCCCAGCACGCTTGCATGTCTCCAGGCAAGCAAGGATCTCAGCCATGGCTTTCTCGCGAACGGCTTCATCTTCAACCGACACCTCCAGACTTTGTTCTGGTTTTCTTATCTTGGACCTGCGATCTGCAGGAGGACTGTCCTCTGTCTGGCGTGGCCTCTTCCTTGCGTTGGCCTTTGCCTTTGCTTTGGGAGCAGCTTCTTCACCTGGCTCATCTTCATCATTCCCCTTGCGAGCCTTTCCCTTTGCCTTGGCCTTAGCCTTTCCCTTGGGAGTGGCTTTGTTCTTGCCCTTTGGCTCTGTCTCATCAACTTCTTCATTCTCTTCATCGTGCTCCTCCTCTTCACCCTTCCCCTTGCGAGCCTTTCCCTTTGCCTTGGCCTTAGCCTTTCCCTTGGGAGTGGCTTTGTTCTTGCCATTTGGCTCTGTCTCATCAACTTCTTCATTCTCTTCATCGTGCTCCTCCTCTTCACCCTTCCCCTTG